>LPNX011186646.1:227764-238502 GCA_001517045.1 Pseudotsuga menziesii | reverse complement strand
TTTAAACTAATGCTCAGATTTACAGTAAGATGATAATTTCAAACTGTGAAAGGGGATGCATAAAGGGAGCCTTAAAACTGCATTATGAAATGCAAGATACGGGGTTATTACCAGCGCTGGAAACTTATCACTCGCTTATTTATAGGCTTTGCAAAGAAAAGGACACAGATGGAGCTCTAATGATTTACAATGAAATGGAGGACAAATCTATGTTGCCAACTGTCTCTAGTTGTTCAGTTGTCCTTGATCTCTTATGCAGAGAAGGGAGGGTGAAAGAATCATGCAAGCTTTTAAAGGCAGCATTGAAGAAGGGAATTGTGGTAGATGAAGTTGTTTGTGCAAAATTAATTTATTGCTTATGCAGAGAAGGTTGTTTGGATGAAGCTTTAGAACTATGCAAGGAAATGGAATTAAAAGGTACTATGCCTAATGAGGTCACATATAAATCAATAATTGATGTGCTTTGCATTGAAGGCCGCCTCGTAGAAGCTTTCAGGTTATTTGATGCTATGGAGAGAACAGGTGTTACTCCCACTGTTACCACTTACTCGAAACTCATACGTGGTATCTGTAAGGAAGGCTATTTAGAGGATGTAGAGGAGCTCTTGAATAAATTGTTAGCCATGGGCCTTGTCCCAAACATCAATATTTACAATCTCCTGATTTCTAGATACTGCAAGCAAGGAAAAATTGAGGAGGCATCAACTCTTCTCTTTGAAAAGGAGAAGTGGAGTATTCTGCCAGATGGTTTTATGTTTGAGTCACTGATTAAAGGGAATTGAAAAATATGCAATATGGAGGCAGCTCTAACACTGTTTCATGATATGGAAAGGAGAGGAATTGCAGCAAATCTCTTTTGCTACACCAACCTTATTAATGGGCTTTGCAGTAAAGGCACGATGGAAGAAGCAAGTAAACTTGTAGAAGAACTGCTTGAGAGGGATTTACTTCTTGGCATCAATATTGACAGTAGATTATACTCTGAATATTTTAGAAGATTCAATTCTGTGGGAACTGATAATTTGTTTGTTGGGCCAGAGCTTGATATCTCGTTTGTTGATTTCATCAAAAGGCTTTACCATGAAGGAAAGATACAGGAAGCAGCAACTATATTAAGGGAATTGGAATTAAAGAATCCAGCTTCTGGTATTTCAAGTTGTACTGTGCAACTTGATAGGTCAGTCAATGATGATGACATTGATACAACTTCCATGCTGACAGCTAATACAGATGAAGAAATTCCAAAGGAGGTTTTGGCCACTCATGTCAGTTCACAGGATATGGAATCTATCATCAGGATTTGTAAGGAAGGTAGAATGCAAGATGCATTGATGTTTTATGATGAAATGATTAAAAAGGGGCTAGTGGCAAACTTGCAGAGATGTTTTCAACTAACTCCCCACTTTCAATGCCTGAATAATTGGTTTCGGTAAAAGTAATCCTTTTCCTAGTGTTTCAGGAAGAGTGTTCAAAATTCTCAGGATTAAATTTACTAAGATAAATGCACAAGGCAGAAAAGTAAGACCATACAGTGATGCTAAATGGATCTTTATATTAGAGAACATTAGAGAACATTTTCCTACTTATTTATGGCCCTGTCTTGCATAGTAGAATTCTTTACTAAGATAAATGCACAAGGCAGCAAAGTAAGACCATACACTGATGCTAAATGGCTCTTTATATTGTGGGACTTTGTCTTTAATATTTCTATAAATCCTATTATTTTTCTGCTCCCTAAATAAAATACATGTATGTCTAGGCATTTTGTTTGGCATTCACATTTTACAAAACTATGTAAAACATGTTTCTGATGAAGTTTTAGGACTACAAATTTGACTCCTGCTTTCATACCATACCTGGTTATGATATGGATTATCATTGCATATCGGAATTTATGCTCCCTAAATAAAAAACATGTATGTCTAGGCATTTTGTTTGGCATTCACATTTTACAAAACTATGCAAAACATGTTTCTGCTGAAGTTTTAGGACTACAAATTTGACTCCTGCTTTCATACCATACCTGGTTATGATATGGATTATCATTGCATATCTGAATTTCTACACATTTCCATTTGTAGAGATGGGTTTTACCCTAAATAAGTAACATATACATCTGCTCTTTTCCCCACTCATGGCACAGCCCTAATGTTTTCCCACAGCAACTGAACTTTTGATTTATTGACAGTTCATATCTACTGATGGGTTATGATCCAAATTTGGGCCAGGAAAGTGTTTGTCATAGAGAGGTGGATCACTTGTCAAGTCTAATACTAGAGATGGTTCATTACCAAGTCAAAAGTCTTATTCAAGATAGTCATATTAAGGGAAGTGCTAGATCTCTAGGCCTCATTAGGTCATCCTTGCCTTAGCTCAAGTATGGATTTCAGAAAGGATGAAATGTTTAATTGCTTTGTACTTCATCATGGATGAAGTATGGTATCTGGTTCTATAGGCTTTCCATGTTAATAAATGCTCGTTCTTTGACGAGGCAATAGAATTTCCTAGGAACAATTTATCTTTTCCTCCAAAAGTCGCCTTGCTTCCTCAGATTGACTTCACGTTTTAAATGAATGTGCCTTGATCGGTACTTTGTTGACTGGTATTTGAGATTTATTACTTAAATATATAGTTTAGCCATATAATTATCTATATTATAGTTTTTCAATGGTTGAAAGAAGGATGTATAATTCAGAAAATCATATGATAATTAGTATCATGTTCAGCTATTCTGCAACAATAGATGATAAAATTCTGACAAATTGGCATATGCATGTGCCACTGGATAAAAGATGCGTCCATCATTGAATTATGCGCTTATAGAACGAATCATGAAAATCAAATCAGAGAAGTGCCTCACCGCTACTCGCTGCTGATTTAGACCTCCATTTGCACTGACCAAAATATATACTGTGCTTTTTTCCGGAGATGGAGGTTCTATCAAAGAAACATGTAATAAATAACTAGAATGTCAAAGTTCTGAGCCACGTAAATTTTAAAAATAAAAATAAAAATAAAAAATTCAAAGAATAATATGAACAAAATACTGAACATAGTTCCAGAAAGCCCCTCTGCTGACTGAGGAGCATATCCAAGCAGTAGAAATTGTTATCACAAGGAAGTCAAAACTCACACTATACAACAAGGCTTCAGATGCCAGAAATTCAAATTCAATAAACCAGAACTGAGAATCAAGAGGATACAATGTTACCTCGAAAGTTTAAGTTGTGTTCATTTGCACAAGGCTTCCATGCAAATGCCTGCAAAAAAGGTTCTTCCCATAACTCTTTTGGCTCAGGCTTGGACTCTCCCTAGAGCTAACAAAATTTTAGATTCCAAGTTAACTTGAACCCTACTTGTCTCTAATATATGTATACACATGTTTGAATACAAACGTAATACAATTTAAGCTAACCTCTACAAGGGCATGAGCTGCTAAAGCTAAAAGTCTGTCGTACATGACTCTTGGAGGTCTTTTCCCTTTTGCAAACTTGCTCCATCCCCCTTGCAAATTAAAATGAAAAAAAAAAAGAAACTACGGCAGCCTTAAATATCCCAGTTGACAGGCCTACATCTAGAAACAATGAACAATAAAGTTTTCCTCCATGCAAAATAAATTAAGCTGCAACAGAGATGAAACAAGTCTAATAAAACATACTAGGTATTCTGTAGAGCATCTACAACCCTAGCAATGAGCACGAGTATCAGAATTCAATATCATAATAGTTCATTTAGTCGTACAACATGCTATCTAATCAACGCAGGATTACAAATATTCACGATACCCATATAATCAGTTATTTGACCAGATATTTAAGTTTTCAAATTGTATCTCTTATAACTGAAAACGAAGCCTCTCAAACTGAAATATCCAGCAAGTTAATACATCCTTACATTAAGTATCCAACCTTTATTGATTTAAATATTTTATTCAGATAGAGCTGCAACCGATAGGAATTCTCTGCTGAACATATCTTTGACTTAATTAGCCTGTAAAGGAGTGGGAGACTCTATTATTGAACACAAAAGATCCAATATCACAAAACTTATATATGTAGTCCTTCATAAATGGGACAGCTGAGAAAAAATGGCAACTACGTTTTGTGTACCAACTAAAATTATCATGTGGATCAGGTAACTGACGTAAATGCCAGATTTGACTCCTTTAATGAAGGACCAAAAAACAATTCAAACACCTTCCCTGAGAACGCATTGTGTGCGTATGAAGCAAGGAATGCAGGAGCTGGCCAGCAAGCAAAGAAAAATATTGCAACGAAGTACTGTTGAAGAATATAGCTATTTTGGAATTCACTTTAGGAAAGAGTAAAAGGTCTTACATTTAACTGTTGAGTCTAATAAAGTGTATTTACCACATTTTTTCTTTAAACTAGAATTAAGCTCAACTGTACATCTCACTTAGAGATTGGGGTTTTGGTAGATTAGGGTTTCAGCACAAGTATAAAAACAGGCCCAGATAGAGAATTTAGACAGTTTTTGTTGGGCACGGACAGCGACTGGAAGAAATAGATAGAGCATTGTGCATCAGCTGGAAGGAGCTGTATATTGTAGTCATACATCATATCCATGCATTTGTATGGATCTGTACACAAGGTCATACCATACTATATAGAAGGCCATACATAACTGACTCTATAATTTTAATAAGTTTTTCTCCTAAAACTAAATTAAATTTTTACATACATAAGTTGGTTCTGAGTGTTATAAAGTTGAGTGTTCTAAGTGCCATAAAATTGAGAGCTGTAAAATCGATAGAATTCTGACTAAAAAGATGGAGAATGTGTGCTTTATAGCATTTTTCATGGCGGTCATCATACCATGGTATTTGATGCAGCTGAGGAGAAATAAGGGGGATCTGATGAAGTGGCCAGTGTTTGGCATGGTCCTGTCATTGTTCTGGAATCTGAGTAACAGATACAAGTGAGCAACGGGCATACTGAACTGAAATTAAGAAACATTTAGAGTCAAATGCCCATGGGTAAGCAATTCTCTGTTCAAATTCGTGACATGCAGTCTCGAAAATTTAGAATACATTCTCAAAACCGAGTTCTATAATTTCCCTACGGGATGGTAATTCAATTTTTTCTTCTTTGACGTCTTTGGAGACGGGCTATTGACTGTAGATGGCGAGCCTTGGAAGCATAAGAGGAAGGTCGTGGCCATGGCTCTATCTAGCGGGAGTTCAAGAGGACAGAACATAAACCAAATACAAAACCTAATCCTGGAAAGACTCATTCCTATCCTCGAAGACTCCCACAAGAATTTATCTCCAGTATATATGCAAGATTTTATTTTTGTTTGAGCTTTGATAATGTGTGTTATCTGATATCTTGCAAGGACGTCGGATTCCTGAGCCTGGGTCTTCTAAAGATACCCTTTTCTGTTTGATCTGTTTGCCTCTTTTCTGGAAGCTAATGAAAATTTTCAACATGAGTTTTGAGAAAACACACAGCAGAGTCATGGGTACAATGCGTGGATTTGCATCAAGAATGGTTAAACCCAAAAGGACAGAGTTAGAAAATATGACCAAAAAACTGATATTCTATCTACTTCGATCAGATTAGAGGCTAAAGAAGGGAGTTCTGCTTATGATAAATCATTGGAGGACTTCGGCATCAGCATTATTCTAGCAGGCAGAGATACTATTGTTCTGCATCTTTCATAGCTTTTTTTGGTTACTAGATCAATACTCGAATGTAGAGGAAAAAATATTCTCAGAGTTGTCCCAACAATCATTTATTTGAGCCATTCCCAAAAGCCAAAAAAATCCAGAACTCATAAACACCAAAAATCTCAGAACCATGAAAATCCAAACACTTGAAACCCCTCATGCATGATGTTCCCAAACACTAAAACCCTACAAAAACAAGCACGAAAATAAAAAACCTTAAACCCAATAAACTTGAAATACAAACCATAAAACCCTAAGAACCACATAAATATGAAACCCCATATATTTAAAACCATTCAAACCCTAAAAAAAATTATGAAAAACACACAAGTAATTATGCTTCATGATACTCACTTGAAGGGAGTCCCCTCGTACGGAATTGGGTCAACTGCATGTAATTCTGTTGCCTGCTTTACAGCCATGCCCTCGATTGAAACCCCGTCGGAATACCCAGTGCAAATGAACTCGAGGAAGGGACCTTCTCCTTTAGAAACAGAGACCGTTAAATTGACTCGGACTCTACCTGAATTAGTATCACTGCCACTGTTTTCTTCATCGTTATCGTCGCCAACGTCACCGGACATAACTTCAACCTTTATCTCCTCGTTGCCATATTGCCTCGGGAGTGTAATCGTCTGAATGCTTGGCAATTCTTCGATCTTGAAGGGTATGGTGCCCTCGGGTTTGAATTCTTGTGAAGAAGGTGATAAATATTGTTGGTTTCATAAATATGAAGAGGCGTACGAAATGACCAACCCCAATATCTTCAACTGGATTCTTGCATATGAATGTTAATTTGATACTAATCTTCCATAGAAATAAAATTATGGTTCTCGTCAATATTACTTTGTCACGAGTTAAAAGAGATTTTTGGTGAGCAAGGGTTATCCAATTAATCCAAGATCTAGACTCCAAATCTCGTAAATATTTCCAAAAGAAAAGTATTTTATTATTAGATCTTAGAATTTGAAAGTGTAATTGAGTTTCCATGTCCATATTTGTTGATTAGCTAAATCCCAAACATATTTTCTATCGAAAATATTCCTATATGGATGTTCAGTGATAAACACCTATGCTTCCTAAATATTTTTTAAAATGCAAGAGCCATGAATTTTGAATAAGCGACGATAGGAAATAATATCGCATTAGACAAAAACAACCCTACACCGTGAGGTTATGTTGATAGCTATAAATTATGTGTCTTAAAAGGACTTTCCATGGAGCATCATCTTCCAAGCATTTGACCACCCACTTGGGTGCAAGAAATCTGCTTTGAGGAGCAACATCTATCAAATCTAGTCCACCTTCATCTTGAGGAAGGATACACACATGCAAAAGGAATGCATGTGAACACCTTTAACCTTCATATTTGGCACATAGAAAGGAACTCAATGTTTTTTTCAATTTTCCAAAATGGGTATGGTTAGGAAGCCAACAAGAAACATAGTAAATATGGGACGTCTAAAAATTTCTAGAAACAATTGTCAACTTACCATTAAGGAAAAGATATTTGTATTGTGAATACTCAAGATTCAATTGTAGCATTTGTAAACAACAATCCCACATGCTACCAAAGAAGGGACTAGAACTAAACATAATCACCGGATATCACACTATCACTCTAGGGGAGATAAAATTCCATATTCTAGAATCCAAGAAAAATGATCATCAAACCCAAGGAGCCAACAGTCTAACTTGTACTCACTTTTTTTTAAATGCTTCATATATTACCTCAAAGAAAAAATTAGTACAATAGGGTTCAAGATAGTTATATCATACAAACATTGGGGCAACTAGGAAAGCCCTAGTCCACAAAAGCTAAAAGGGATAGAATACGAGCTTGGACCCCATGGGGATAGGTTCATGATTATGACAGAAATCAAATTGAAGAACTTGTAAGAAATAGGTCCATTATTACTTAAAATTGTGCAAATCTCCAAGAAAAAGGCGATGAGAAACCTCATTGAAAGTAACTTTACATCGATGTTTCTACAAAAAAGTGATTACAGCCAAATGAAATGAAAACCGAAGTAATTTGCAGTTGTCCTTGACCATCCAAGTGTTTTCCAAGAGGGTAAATCTACAAAAAAAAATACTAAATCCATTCCCCAAAAAATGGCATACTAATATCTCCAAAGAAGATATTGCAATATCTCCTCCTTACCATACCCTACGTAAGCTAGATTAGTAATGCTAACTTTTTGCAACGTACTCTTGATAACTAATCTGTGAAGATTAAGTTACCAAACTGAAAATTATGTTTAAAAGAGGCACAATCCTTCCAAATGGATTGACATTGTGAAAACCATCTCTTTGTAATTCCAAGCCCCCACCTTTTATTTAAGCAAACATCTATTTCAGAATAGTTCTACATCAACTCATTAATGTCCTTCATCTCATAGGTATAAATTGGCTTCCCACTTCACCATTTCCAATCTTTCTTGATAGTACCTTCCCCTTGCATATTCATTTTGTATAAATGACTCTCTAAAATCATACAACAAAACTCTCTAGAACAACCTTGTCTATGCCACAAATATTTTTAGCATGGTTAAGATTCCTCCACACGTTCCATTGCTAAGTGTTTGAATTCCATAGGTCCTTCCAATATAACAAGCCTTTCTGAGCTAACCTTTTATCAACATACAATAGAGTGATCCCAAGTTGACCCTTGAAGAACTATAATTTCCATACTAGTTGGAGGCTATATCCAAGCATCTTGAGGACCCTCAAATTGCTAAGTAAGAAACCCAAAAACCTTATGCTAAACTGCCCGCACCCTCCTAAGTGGAATCAAACCCAAATTCACAAAGGTATTTGCATTGCCAATAATGTCAAAACATTGAAAAAGGCCTTTAACCCCTCCAATATGATGGATCAATTGAATTTAGTGATGCACTAAGATCTACCAAGGAGCATTCCTTTCCATTACATGTACCATCCATTGTCCTTTGAGGGTCACCCCTTTAGCTTGACATCAAGAAGGACCAAACCCCCTTTAGCACATGGTAAGGTGCAAATGTCCCAAGCCCACAAAGGAAACCTCATTGACCCTTTTGTTTTCCCCAAAGAAAACACCAAAGTACATGTTCCAAAACTTTATAAGATTGAAAGGAAACATATATAAGGAATAATACAAATGGTCTACTCATATAAATTTGACCATAGTCGCAATGCACCCAACATAAGGACAGTCAAGAAGAGACCAAGCCATAAGTTTCTTTTCAAGTTGGTGTATAATCCACCTATTCCATTGATCTACAAGACAAAGCGACGACGCTTTCCATGTTAAATAGTTGACCAATTAAAGGCGTCGTTGCTTAAGCGACGCTTACTAACGCTCTGTCGCTTAACCGACGGTTATGAGAATAGCCGTCGCTTCACCAATGCTTGTGGCCACATTTACAAAAAAAAATGTATCCTTGTGATTTTTGGTAAGTTTAAAAAGAGAAATCCACGCGCCGTCGGATTTTGGATCGAAATGTAGTAGTGATACATACCCTCCCTTGGATGGGTACTCATATGGCTTGGCAGGTGGGTAATGGTGACAATATTCTGCTTGGAATCGACCCGATCGTGGGTTCACACTCCTCCTTTATTCTCCCTGAGGATCTAAGATCTTACCTGGAGGATTTGAATATATGCACTCTCTCTCAGGCACATAACTCTCTTATAAATGCACAAAGCTACTGGTTCACCACTGATGATCTTGATCTTGGAGGCACTTTCAAATCAATTTGGGCTGAATATGTTGAGGGATTATCTGTAGTTGGTATTCACCCCACTGATCGTCCTCATGACCTTGTATGGGTTTACAACAAAAAATGGGGCTCCATTTCTGCCAGGAACGCATATGATTGTATTGTTAGATCTTCCTCGCCTCCGGCTACAAATCCTGTCGATTCCCATCTATTGAACAAGGCCCTTCTAAATAAAATATCATCTTTTATCTAGTTAGCTCTCCGAAATAGAATCCTCACTTGGGAGAATTTACAGAAAAGAGGTAAATCGGGACCAGGTATTTGTGTTCTTTGCTGTGCGGACGAGGAGATAGTCGAGCACCTTTTCTCCATCTGCATTTGGAAAACAGTGGCTAAACATGTGTGTAATCATTTCAACCTCCCAGCTTGCTCACCGTATGTTTCTCTTGGGGACATGTTAAATGGTTGGTTTGGGAAACTATCAAGAAGCTCACACCTCTTTATGCTTCCCTTTCATATGATGTGGATTATTTGGAAGGTGCGCAACCAGGCAATTTTTGAGGGGAAATGAAGGAACATCTTCAGTATTATTCAGCAAATTATTACTTCTGTATAAGTTCTCCCTCCTCTGACTGTTACTGAAAAAACAAGAAGCAGAATTTTGGGAAGCCACCCTGCAAGGTTTTTCCCTGCAGGTTCATTGATGGTGCATCAAACTGTATGACTGCTAGTGTAGGTTTCTGCTTATATTTAAATGACTCCCACTACTTAGAGTTCTCGCTAGGGGTCGGATATGGCACTAACACCAAAGTGAAATTACTCAGCTTATGGGCACTTCTTCTCTCTTCCCAAATGATGGGGATCCCCCTATCCCATGTATATGGTGATTCTCAAGTAATCATCAATTGGGCGATGGGATCGACTGCTCTCTCCCCACCTAATCTGGTTTATTGGTGTAAAGCTAATTTCTAGCTTTCAGGACTTGTCTTTCACTCACATTTACTGAGAGCACAATCGGATGGCTGACCGTCTCTCTAAATCTGCACTCTCTTTTCCTCAGGGTAAAGGCAGTGTTAAGGAATATTTTGAAAACCATTTGGTTTCTCAGGACACTTTTCAGCTCTTCTGAGCATGATAAAGGGGTTTTTTCATTTCCTTCATATATGTTATGATTGAAAGAGTGCTCACTTTTAGAATGATGTTCAGAGCCCTTTGGCACTTGGTAGATGTGGATGAGAAGACAGTCCTCACTTTATGATGAGACAGTTTTCTGATGGGATCTTTCTTTATTATTGTTATGCCTTTCCCCCTGGCAGAACTCTTGTGGGTTGTTTTGGTATGTAATCCG
>LPNX011186646.1:206407-226563 GCA_001517045.1 Pseudotsuga menziesii | reverse complement strand
TTACTCTTCTTAGATGTGTCTTCAAGCATCTTCTTAGATTCAAACAAATTACTTGTAAATCTAGTCCTCTTAGCCTAAGTATTCAACACAGTAGGTCCGTGTCAGAATTGAACTCCATGTACAGGTACGTGCCTGAAGGATAAAGAAAGAAAACAATTCTTTAGGAGCCCAATCCTTTTCAACCAACAATCATATATAACTCGGTGACTGCAACTTGGACGTGAGACCTCTGGCCCAATCAATTATCATGCCCTTTGATTCGCCAAAAATAGAAAGCTAGAGATTTTTTTTTTTTTTGCGAACCATAAAAGTTCATGCAATTGCTTTGTTGGATCTATGAAGATCGAGGTGCATGGCACTAATATTACGAATAGAAGGTAGACAACTTACAAAAATTACACTTCATTGCCAAATTTTCAATTTTCGATTAAACAATTAAAAATGACTAACATAAATGACTAATTCATATTCTTCTAGCTAGTCATTTTTTATGTCGTGACTAAATTGGTCATTTTTAACTCTGTCACTTATTATCTAGTCATATTTGTTAACTCGTGACTAAATTAGTCGTTAATTTTAGTCGTTTATAGTTGAGTCAATCAAAATTGCTCATATTTAGTAGTAAATCACTTGGAAAACCTATGGTGACTAGAATTTTTAGTCACCTAGTAGCTAATTCCTCATTTTGTACTAGTGTGTCATTCAATAATTTACTAGCAAAATTAACTGCAAATGTGTGGCACACTAACAATTTTGAAGAGTAAACAATGGAAATTGATATAACCCAAGGAAATGAGGTCTTTTTTTTTCATGCTCATATTTTTATTTCTCTAAAGGTACTAAAAATACTTTGCTCCTTCGTATATAATTTTTAATTTTATAAAACTAAAATTATGTGATATGACTCTGAATGTAACAATAATTTTTATCTTAATCGTTTTGTTCTATTCCGCCATGGACTCTGGGATTTAAATATCTGTCTCGAATATCTATACCATAGGTAGATCATAGTCCTGAGAATCCAGGTTGAGTGGACACAACTCGCATAAGTTCATCCCATCAACTGAATTGCATGCATCATTGCTCTCATTGGTTCAATGGAAAAACAATACTATGATAGTGATGCATGCAATTCAGTTGATGAGTTGAACTTAGACGATTTGTGTCCACTCGACTTGGATTCTCAGGACTGCGATCTACCTATGGTATAGATCCTCGGGTTAGATATTTAAATCTCAGATCCCAAGGCGAAATAGAACATGACGATTAAGATAAAAATTAGTGTAAATTCAAAGTCATATCACATAATTATAGTTTTTTAAAATTAAAAATTATATATCAAGGAGAAAAGTATTTTTAGTATTTAAAACATTTCACTACATTTTATACACATTGGATATACTGCTTATAGGAATCAAATGATGTTGAAATTCCTTACCAACCACTGCTGACATAAACAAGCTAGATGTTGAATTCTAAAGAAAACACACCATGATACTACTTGAATATAAGCATTAAAAAAAATTAAATGCATGTAGTTCACAGACTCTAAAATTATTGTTAAAGCCCCAAAATTAATCCCTGGCATCAGCATCAAGGTTTCACAGCTATTGGTTAAAGTTTAGAAATATCATGCTACGATGCATTGAAGGGTTTTTTGTATCTACGTCATGGTCATTTTGCTACAACAATAGTTTGTCCACTTGGTCACTGCTCACAATATTCATAATCAATGTCATCTATAGTGTTGTTTAAATCCATGTCTCTTTTCAACATAGAGTTCAATGTTTTTGTTAATATCTTTGGTCCAGAAAAAAATTAATCTTCATTAAATTTAGTTATAAGGAGGGTCACAAGGTCGCATATATGGGGCGCAACATATTATTATCACTACAAAAAAACCTTCTTTATGAGTTGAGCGAGTTGGCATGTCATGTTTATTTCATGAGTCTTATCCGTTTGCTATATTCTTAATGTACTCATATCTAGATGAAACAGATTGGTAATAGGTTATAATTGTCAATTATGTTTATGTACACATTTATCTATACAATGAGAGAATTCTAATTATATGTTCTAGGTGAACTATGGAAAGAGTTTTCTTGTTCCCTAAACTTTGATGCCTCTTTCATAGTTTCAAAAAACTAAATCTAAAAAACAAAGGATAGCTTCCCTTATTACTAGTATATTTCACTATGGTTATAAGTATTATATTATTGTTCCTTCAATTCTTCTTCTTATGCATTTATATTCTTATCATTTATTTAGATATGAAAAATATAAAAAAATAAATTCTTTATATTTATTACAATGTTGAGAATAAGTATCCTTCTTCTTATTCTTTTTTATTTTATATTTCATTTTTTTTTCACTTACGTTTTTTTTTTAATTTTTACATTTACCATCTTTAAAAAATTATAATTTCCCATTTCCCCTTTATTCTTTTGTAATTTTTCTTTTAAATTCTCTTATATGGGTCCTTGAAACCCATTTCTAAAATGTCCTACATAAACATAATATTATATATAATACATATATATAATATATATAAGCTAAAGCTTACATCCCGAAAAAATATGCTAGTATATTGGTAGTCATGTACAAAGCTTTTTTTCAAGTGTTTAAGAGTAGCTCGATTGAGGGTTTAATAAATCCTCGATGAAGGGTTTATTAAAACCTCAATCGAGGTTCCGACAAACCCTCGAGGACTTGAAAAACAAATATTTATCCATGTTTCAAGAAAATCAATGTTTCTCTGTGTCTTCTAGGGGTGTAAACCTTCCCAGTCATGGCACACAACTGAGCGGAGTTCATACCGATAGATTTGTCACCAAATCCTCTATCCATTGAGATATCATGCATGCGTTTTGGCATTCATATGGGTTTTTTTTAATTAGTTCTAAAACTTACAATTAGAAAACCAGACAACAACTTCGAAGCAGCTCAAAGAAAAATACGTAGGGTAAAATATACACATCCAAAAAAATTGTAAAAATGCATAGCCCACACATCGGCGTGTCCTCTTCAAAAGGGTGTCTTTGGTTTTTCAATTTTTGAAAACAGTGAAAAAAAGATGGGATATCATTGGGAAGCCAACATAATATTCTACAATTTTTTTTTACTGCAAGTCGAAATTCACATGGAATATATGCGTTTTGAGGGCTTCTATATAGCACATGAGTAAAAAATTAGGTTTTCATCATCAAATTTAGCCAAAAAGTGTTACCCACCTTCATGGAATCACCCCGATATGTACTGATGATTTGATGTGGAATTTGTTCTATCCAATAGAACATACAACTAATAACTATTACAAAGAGTCTCTACAGAGTCTAGCTGGTAGTTTTATTTGGAACTTATGAATTTTATGTTTTCTATAATTTTTCTTTGATTCATAAACATGAATAGCAAGAAACTGGGTTTCTTTCTGGGTGAAAAAAAATTGTGATATAAACTGAAAAATTTGAATTAAAAGATACATGTATACTCACCATCAATGATTTCAGGTTATATCAATAAACCTTGTTTTGTATAGAACACCTCATGTGGATGTAAATTCACACCTTGGGGAATATGGTGGCCTCTACCAATAACATCCAACTCACATTCAAAAATTCTTACCCACAAAATGCTCCACTAGTAGAAACATCTACTAAAAAATTCAACACTTCCACGGGATATGGAATTTTCAATGACTCTTCTTCGGAAATACCAAGAAACTTTTCATAATAAATGCGGACATACATGCATGCCTTTATGGTAAAATCAAATGGATTTGTGTTTTGCACCAGAATCCCATCCATTTGAATGAATTTATTTCTTCCAATCTTGATAAAATGATCGTCTCCCAATAAGGGAGTCACATCTGACCTAGATCCCATGTAAAACCCTCGCTTGATGACTGCAGTGGAACGATATTGATATGAACTTGAAGATAACTGTGATTTTATTTCAGATAATGAATTATGGTGCAACATAAGTTTTCCACTAACATCTGCATACACCATTAAAATCGGAAAAACATCATCTATACTACGTGTCCATGTGCCACTAGTACTAATAGTGTAAAGAATTGGATCATTCTCACAAGGATCCATGTTTTTCAACTCTACATTTCTTGCATGGGACTCATTAATAACTTTGCAGAGAATGATCTCTTCTAAACCAATTTCTTTTTAAGAAGGGAAACAGTATCGAAGTTTGGATATTTTCTCCTAACACACTGCATAGATGAGCGACAACGAAGTTGATACGGTATTTGCATATTGTTAAGTTGGACCTGAGCATCATTACCGCTAGACTCTATTTCATCATCAATCCAACAATCATTTTTAACAATTTTACATAATTTTCGTGACTTTCTTCGTTGTTTAGATAATTATTACATCATTTGTCGTTGTTTTTCTCGTATAGCATCCTCTTCTACAAGTATTCGGAATGCTTCTTCCACAACTTCTGGAGGAAACGGCTTCCATTTTTTATGTGGAAATGGATTAGGGTCTGTACTGAACATAATTAAATTTACGAAAATTTATAATATGCAGTCATGACAAGATGCCCAAAGGGGCCACACAGGTTACACAGGGGATCTCTGAATTGGAAATAAACAGTGAAAAAACAATCTAGCTCTATAGGCTCAATATAAATGCTACACTAACATTTGGTAAGAACCATTAATCTATTTTCTCCTTGTAACAAGGGTTATGGCGTTGCATACAAAACAAAATAAAATATTCTGAGTCCTATAATATTTATGCATAAAAAAACTATGGGTAAAAATGATTACTATGCATATACAGTATCTGGTAAATAATTGTTATAGTGAGACTGGTTAGAAAAAAATGTACAATGGAAATTCGAAAAGGAATGTTACAAACCTTATAAAAATATAAAAATGAAGAATCTCAAATAGAAATACAAATGATAGTGGCAAACGTATCCTGCACCATCATACATTGTCTTTCGTCAGAAGATTTTTGATGCAATCTGATCTGGTTTGATCTGGAATCGCATCCCATGTGATTTGAAACTGTACAATAGAAATTAAAAAATAAATGATACAAGCCTTATAAAAATATATAAATGAAAAAAATGGATTTTCAGAAATTACATTCATTTAACAAATCCCAAACAGAAATACAACCGTATCTAGAAAAAAAACATTATACCCTTTGTTCATAAAATTTCCTTGCAATCCGAATTGGTCAGATCTGGAATCGTGTCCACTATGATTTGATCAGTGATTCTTTTTTATGTAGGGGATCCACCAACCTATGGTTCACAGGGTTATCTTGCTAGTTTTTCTCAAGAAGGGACCTGGTTTGTTCAAAGGGTTATCTTAGAGGGTTTGTGAGTGAGATCAAGCATGGAAGATGACCTAGTTTGATCAGAGGTTCTGGGTAAAATCGAAATGGGTCAAAAAATACGCTTATGGAGGTTCTGGGTAAAATCGAAATGGGTCAAAAAATTCGTTGATGGAGGTTCTGGGAAAAATCGAAATAGGTCAAAAAATCCGTTGATGGTTACTACCGCGCATGAAAAATTCAAAATTTTTACCCAACCCCACATTGTTATCTGTGCAAAATCATTAACCACACCAGTTTACCTCACATGGGTTCGCATGCAGTCGAAAAAGTTTTTCGATGGAATTCCCTTAAGTGATTAACTACATTAATTACATTTTAATTAACTTATAATCCATTCCTTATTTAGGATACATTTCAGGGGCGGTAGTTTGTTATGAGGGAAGTCTGGAGTGTCATCCATATGGATCTACAAGATCCAGCATGCAGTAGATGCCAACATTGTGGGATATAAGGAAATATTTGTAGCATGAGGCTTCTCACAGAAAGAAGGCACAGACTACGAAGAGACATTTGCACAAGTGACATGGTACACTTCCATTATATCCATATGTACAGGTATGAGATGGGAGATAAATCAGCTAACATAAAGATAACACTCTTAAATGATGTAGTCAAGGAGGAAGTATACGTAGAGCAACCACTAGGAATTGAGACACATGACAAGAAAACTCATGTGTGGAAATTAAAGAAAGCATTGTACAAGCTTATAGATGGGTGCAAGAAGAACTTTTCAACAAAGTTCAAGATAGAGGATCTTGGTATTTAGTGACCCTAGACGAATACATAGACTATTAGTAGAAAAGGAAGCTATTAACACTCTATCAAAGTTTTGATTATAAGAGATATGTGGGAGGTTTGATCTTGCTAAAAAGTGTTGGGAAGGAAACCTTAGAGTTGCAGGGAGGCTGATGGCATATACGAGATACATTCATCCACTAGAATAGGCCGCGGTGGAAATGAAGGAAAAGATAGCGTAAATTGGAAACCCCACTGGGGAGTAATGAATATTGAAAGCGGCAAGACTCTCCATGGATCGAGGATGCAAGGTAAAGAAGAGAACATCCGATGCACTGAAGGCATTAAGCGGGAGTCATAATAGAAGGATGAGATTGATCTAATGGAAAATCAATGGCCTCAAAACATTTCGCATGGTGAACATGCTCGGCCAAAGCCACTTTTCCAAATCGTGAAATGGGTTAAAATGTGGAGGCATCTAACGGCCAAGGTTGGGATCCAAGAAGATCCACAGTCATAAATGATTTCACATCCTAGATTAGCAAGGATGCAGTAGCGATTTCATATTGTGAAAAGTGCTACAGGTCACTCAGATCGACAGTCACTACAAAAGCGGAGGGAGATCTGCAGTCGTGGTTTATTTCGCAATCTAAACTAGCAGAGAGGGAACTAGAATCTCACATCACGAAAATTGGTAGGGTCCACTCAGATCAACGGTTGTGAAGAAAAGACGATCTTGATTGATGATTGAGCTGCACACGCACGAGGTAAGGAAGAATGTAGCATAAAGGAACTCACACACCAAAGGCTCAAATCGCAAGGAGTAATATCCACAGTGTGAGCTGCTTGGGAAGGGCGCGAATTTTATGCTGAGTAAAAAGCTATAAAAGGGTCCACGTGAAGTTGGAAAGGTTTGTCTTTTTCGAAACCTTGAAGTTGATGAATATCAAACTGCATACAGAGCGCCACCACGGACAAACCAGGAGACTGTGTTACAAATCAAGGTATGCCCCTGATACCTCCTCGGTGCTATTTGAAAATGGATGTGATAGGAGCAGTAGAAGTGGTATGGGTGAGAGATGATATAGAACCTGAGGTCACATGTCGGAGGGAAGAAGAAAGTCTCATAGATGAGAATGCGAATATTTTCGATACCATCCTAGTGGGAGAAGCCATTGAAACCACCAGAGGTAAATTGGAAATCCTTAAGGACTGAGGTAGAGATACCTGCAGTGTTTTTAAATATTTTTTCCATTTCTTCTTTGTTGGAAAAACCCCCATTGCCCTGAGTTTGTCGAATGGTGTGCAGACAATTTCTCTATTGCCAAAGGAGTCATTATGAATAAGTCAAAGTCCAAAATCCTTTGTTCAGTCCAGGCTTCCGTCATCCACAAAACCTTGCACATCTTGGACGAGTTTGTCCATATATCCCAAAACTACTAAGAGGAAAATATTATACGTTGCTTCAGAGAATCTACTGACGAAAGCAAAGAAACCTTCTTGAAATCCTGTTCAAAACTCGGTCGTGAACCCATCGACCTGTCATACCCTATTGACCTTAGCCAATTCAATGAAGAAACCTAGTGGTGTATATCCCTGACCAGTCAATTTTTAGGTCTAGATACCGATTCTTATGTCACAGAGTCATTGTTGAGTCTATTGTTTGTCTTGAGTACTTGTCTGGCCGAACCTGAATTACCCAAGAAATCTTATCAGCCTTGATGTCTTAAGTTTGATGAATTCCTAGCCGAGAACATCTGTTCTCAGTTAGCGAATTTCCACGGCACTAAAGTGTTCAGATTCCAGTCCTTTTTACTGAGGATTCTTATAGCTTATAACAAAGAAGACCTACAAATACCTAAATTGGAAATCACTATTGATATGGCCACGGACTATTGTAAGTTCATGAACCAATTGATGGCCGAAGCATACAACCTTTTCTTTTAGGAAAGGTTACCTAGGGTGTTTCCTGAGATGAGATAAATGCTACAATTTTCAAATAGAAAGACTATAGGGGACTGGTTCCTGGCAGAATTCGGAACGACCATAAGATTGTACAGCTTTGTGCATCAACCCTACATTCTGCTAGCTTTTCTAACTGCCATGGTTTTCTCCCTGGAATTGATCTGGCAAAGACTCACTCTTGAGGAAGAGCACTTCTTGAGCTATAAAAAGAGCTCAAAATTTATTTTCCCTTGGGAAGTGGGACCATACATAGTCAGGAGCAGAGTTACTTTGCCACCGGTTACCAACTTGCTCAGGGGCATGGGGTTTTCTCTTGGGCAAGCAGTAAACTACGACCCTCATCAAATAATTTCCAAAAGGAGGAAGGCTCACAACTGCAAGCCTTTTGAATACACTGAGATACTCGGACTCGGGGAAGCAACGAATTGGGATGATTTCCCTAATCCTGCCCGGATGGACACCAGCATAGAATGAAGCACTGGCTCACACCTGCCAGGAGTAGCTTCTCCCCAAAGAGAATTGGCTAAAATAGTTGCAATAACCAGGGATGTCTCATCATTGGTCAGCTATTCAGCAAGTTCAATGAAAAGAGGGGGTCCAGAGCCTATGGATACTAAAGAGGCAGACACGACTAGCATGCCCAAAAGGAAGAAAATAGAACAGGGACAACAGTTAGTGCAGGTTAAAAAGGGAAATACCAAGGGACAGATGAAGAAGAAGAATATGGAGAAAAAACAAAAACAAGAAGATCCTGAGGAAGCCGAATTACAAATCCAAGAATATGTGTTTGATGGGCAGACTCCAAACAAGCATGCCTCCAAAGAAGACTGGCTAGGCTCTTACCGAGAAAGGGCTGATAAAACTTTCCAAGAGATAGCAGAACTATATAGCGAGGCAATGCGGTTGCCTTACCCAAATGTGGCACTAAAGACAGTAAGGGATCATGCCACTGACACCCTTAGCTTAGCCTTGGCAATGGAAAACAAGGTGTCAAAGGTTAGTGTGAACCTCTCAAAGGTTCCCATTACTGACATTATACACCTCAACAAAGAAACCGGGGACATCTTGAATGATATACTGCTTAAGGCCGCCATACAGCTAGAGGAAAGTAAAACAAAGACTTTGAATCTTTTGAGAAAGGTAATAGTGGAGAACAAATTCCTCAAGGCCCAAATCAACGATTTGCAAAATGAAGCAATGCAAATAGAGGGACCAGCACATAAGGGATTTTTAGCTCAGAAATTGCTTGATGATAAGGAGAAAGAGATCTAGAAACTAAAAAAGAAGTTGAAAATCCCTACTACCCAGCTCGCCCAGAGAGAAGAATTGGCTTATTTCGAAAAAGAGAAAGAGACATTGAACGCTAAGCTTGCCGACTACAAAGCCAAGCTACTAAAGCTCGAAGAAAAGGAAAAGTAGTGGGGAGCAGACATTTAGCTTTTGAAGAAAAGTGAAGCGGAATTAAAATCCATATTAGCAATAAAAGAAAGGGAGCTTCAAGGAAGGAGTGCCGAGAGTACAATTCATTCCGTAGGTGTAGCTGGAGAGATAGACACTGGTTCTCTTTCTAGAGCAATGTCCCAAATAGGCATGAAAGATACAGAGCTTGTTAAGTTGAAGCAGTAGATCAAGGAACTAGAAAAGGAAAAAAGAGAGGAGAGACAAGGAAAGGAAAAGATGGAAGAGAAATTCCAAGGACTGATTCAACAAAATGCCAAGTTAAGCCAATAGGTGGTCGACAAATTTGTCTTGCATGGCGCTAGAAATTTGATCTGGGACCAGATCATTATAGAGGTTGACAAGTTCCGACCTTATATAGATTTCATTGAAGACCAGGAAAATGCTATGATAAAGACCAAGAAAAAGGTCCTGGCATTATTAGGGGAAATGCAAAAAAGACCTATGGCAACAGCGAAAAATGTTGTTGCTTTCCTAAGCTCCTTGTCAAACGATTTCGGCAATCAGTACGGTATCCAAAATAGGGTTGTTGTTGTCTCCGGGGCTAGAAAGGTAATTTCTAAGCACAGGATGTTGGAGATTGTACAAGCCAAAATAGAGGTTATTGAGCACAAATTCAAGGAGGTTATTAGGCTATTCAAACAGCTGGTAGACAGAGGAATCCCTTTCTTCTAGGAAGAAAAGGGTCCTTTATTGTCCCAAAAGGAATATCGGGAGCGTCTAGTTCATTCCCGATTAGACAACAGCAAGCTTAGAGACATGCAACAATCATTGTTAGGAAAGATCATTTTTTATAAGCTGGCCAGTGAATTTGAGTTGTTGTTTGATTTTAAAGCCACCTATGTCGAAGTCCCTGATACTTCGTACCCAAAAACGATGGAGCTCAAAGCGCAAGCATTCGACATGGCAATTGCGACTCTACCTGGTCCTGACCTATGGAGAGCCATTTAGCAATACGGTTCGGCCCAATTCAAACCGCATATATAGAAGTGGAAATGATAGTACACGGGAATTTTTCTTTGTGTACACTCCCTTTCTGATGGTCACCTCTCCTGGAACTTTGTACAGCTATCACTCGCCAGATGGAAGCATAAAATTATTTCATGCATATTTTCTCCTGCAATCCATATTTCATTTTCTAGTTTTTATGTAAATCGTGGCCAATGTGTCACCTACGAGTTTGTTAGAAGTTGTTCTTCAGTTGTAACAAATTTTGACTCTCGAATGTCGGTTTAGGAAGTCCAAAATGCTATAAATGTACCTCCTAAAGAAGGAGAAAGGATTGGAACCGATGTAATTTTGTATTGTATTCTTTCAAGAGTATTTTAATAAAGTTGCAAAGTCGAGTTCAACGTTTTACACAGGGATTCATGTGTTGTTTGTATTACAGTCTGTTGCTTCCTTTCTCATGTGAATGTTTTTCTAGTTTATCTATTCCATTATGTTTTCTTTCATGTTTGAAATAATTGTATAACAGTTTGGAATTCATACATGCTATGCTCCGTCTGTTGTTTCAGATATCCACTAAAGCTTTCTTCGAAAGTTAATACAAAAATCATTTTCCAATGCTCTGTGTCGATGGTCTGTTCATGTTCTTCTTTTCCACCAGACAATTATAATTTCACTGTGATTGAATGGATATCTTGCCTCTGTGTTGAAATCGCTTGCATAAGTTCTGTTCATTTCTGTTACACTTCTTGACTCCATCGCCCAATGGTTCTATGTCTTGTTTCAACCAACTTTACAAACAATTTCTATTTTCACTTGTACATATCTGGCATTGTTAATATTTTGTGAGAGATCCCTCTCGGAAGATCAGAAGGATAGTTATCTCTTCGAAAGTGCTTCTACTGTTACCTGGGAGCGGGCCTTCCGCAACCTTTGGCTCAATTCCAGTGCTAACAAACTAGCGCCATTGTCGGGGATGAGTTGAATATTATCCCTGGAGGAACGACAAGAACTGCACGATTTTAGGAAAGAAATTTATGAGGGAAAACATAAATTTATGCATTCGTGAGAACGTTGTATATTTGTCCTGGCAAATCTACACCCAATTCGACCAATATCACACTAGGTATCCTGGCTTCCAGAAGGATCCCGCTGATCCCGAAACTTTGCAAAGTGTGGAAAATCCAGAAAAAATACTTAGAGATGGAAATAAAGAGAAATTGAATTTTTCGTTGTTTGGTACATCATCGTCTCAAGATTTGTACAGCATAGTGGAATCTGAATGGGGAGTTAGAGCTAAAATACTACTAACCAAATCTAAATCTAAATCCAACCTGAGGGAAGTTGGGGTTAGCTCTAGTATACTGCAATCCTATCTGCTTGATTCTTTGTGGATAAACCTAGAGACCCCAGCGAAAGCTAAAGAGACAGCCCCTGTTTTTTAGAGCACCCAGTTTCCTAACCCCCAATTTGCTCCCAATCGACTGACCCCGATGGCTACTGTTAGATTTTCCCCACTAGCCCTACCTCTAGTTCTGCATGACCTCCCCTTGAACTACGCCCAAAGAATTGCACTCTACGATGGGGAGGGGAATGTATCAGCGAGATACATGTGGGTAAATTTGATGATTTCATCTACTTGGAAGAGGTGGATGATGAAGATGTCAAGATGAGGCTGTTCGCTCAGATTTTATCTGGGGAAGCCAAGAAGTGGTACAAATATTTGCCACCTAGGTCTATCCACAGTTTTGTTGGTTTTCAAACTATATTTCTAGAAATATTGGACGATAAACAAATCCCGTTGCAGGTCATGTCCCAATACAACAATCTCAAGAAAGGAGGCTTTGAGTCAGTCCATGAGTTTTCAAGCATATTCATGAGAGTCTACAACTCGATACCTACTGACATCAAACCTTCACCCGAGGCAGCTAAACTTCATTACGCCGATGCATTTGATAATTATTTTTCTTTGTTATTAAGAGAAATAAATTCAAACACCCTCCTGGGCATGTTCACTGACACCCTAGAAGTATAGGCCAATATGATGGCGTGCGGAAAAATAAAACCGAGGGCGAAGGGTTACAGAAGGAAAGATAGAGAAGAGACCCACCCACTACTTCTACGTCTTCATCCAGTGATGTAAAATTTGAAATGATGCTCAAAACTATGGAAAATTTGATGGAAAGGCTAATGGTGGAGGCCAAGCCAACAAACCGAGACCAGAATGAACCTCAGATAAGAAATTCCAATTTTAGGAGGCTAGTTCCTCCCCCACTCCAACCAAATAGACCAAGGGATGTGAGGAATCCAAGAAACCAAGAAGAGCAGCCAATTAGGCCTCCTTTCCCTGAAAACTATGTGGATGATAAGACCTTGACAGAGGAATTGGAACAATATCATAAGGGGTATATGCATGCTATAGATGATGTCAGGAAGATCAAGTTAAGAAGTAGATACGTTGCTATAAACAAAGGGGGGTTAAACCCAAACAAGCCTTCTAGTAGTCAGACCGGCCCAAGAAAAGGAAATGAGAAACAAAAGGAGTCAGTAGCATCTAGGGAAGTGGAAAAAGGGACTGGTAATGTGAGGGAGCTGGAGCAAATGACACCTGTGGAAAAAACCCCTCCCATGTTTAACCTCCAAAGAGAGCTAGCTAAGCTGAAGGTTTCAATCCCTTTCAATGAATTACTGAGGAATCATGAATATAGGGACACTATAACGAAGATGATTGCAAATCAAGGAGAAGCTCACCTGGATATCTTAGAGCTAACTGAAGACAACCCTACTATTATTCTGGGATCTAATATTGACAGTGTGGACAGTGAAGACGAGGAGGTATCACCCTTTTATATGAGCTTGAATGTAAATGATATGGTGTTACACAATGCTATGTTGGATTCAGGAGCCTCACATAATCTGATGCCAAAGGGAGTGGTGGAGAGCCTGGGACTGGAGATTGCAAGGCCTTATAAAGACCTATATTCCTTTGATTCTAAAAGGGTAAAATGTATGGGCTTGATCAAAGAGATGGTGGTATCTTTAAATAAGTTTCCATCTAAAATTGTGGTCATGGATGTTGTTGTGGCTGATATTCCCCCCAAGTTTGGTATTTTGCTGTCAAGGTCTTGGACTTCAAAGATGAAGGGTAGCCTATAAATGGACATGTCCTACACAACAATTCCTATTCAGAATGAAAACAAAAGGTTATACAGTGAGAAAATATTGCCTTACATCATGAGCAGTCAGGCTCAGCCTGACATCCATCATGTTTATGCTGTCGACACATACTTAGGGTCGTCTATCTTCTTCAATGATATATCTCCTTGCGACTCAAGAGTCGTTGTGCCATGGATAGGTAAAAGGGATAAAGGAGAGACTAACAAGCTGGAATCTTTAGAAAGAAAGCAGAAGGACGAAGGATTGTGGAAGATGTATTTCGATGGCTCGGTGGCTAAAGTTGGTGCTGGTGCAGGTGTGTACATAATATCCCCCATTAGGGATACCAAAGCTTATTCTTATAAGTTGGTTTTTGAATGCTCTATCAATGTAGCAGAGTATGAGGCCTTGTTGCTGGGCCTACATGAGTTAAAGGATTTAGGAGCTAAAAGGGTCCAAATTTTTGGAGATTCAGAGCTTGTAGTGAATCAGGTGAATGACAGCTACCAAACTAGACATCTAAGAATGAGAGCTTAGTGGAATGAGGTGTGGGACATGTTTGGAAATTACTTCACTGAACATACAGTCCAAGTGATCCCTAGATATGAGAATACGGTGGCAGACTCTCTAGCAACTACAACCGGAAATTTTGAGGCCCCTATGGCAGGCAAAAGGAAATACAAAGTAGATATTGTGAATAGACATTCTATACCAGACAACACTAGATATTGGAAAGTTGTCGAAGACGATATGCAGATCAAGATATTTCTGGAGTTTTCCGGTGAGTTTGTAAACACCCATATAGAAGAGAATGATGTTGAATCCGAGAATTTCCTAGACGTTGAAGAGGAAGAGGAAGAGGCCGCTGGGGTGGGGAAACTAAAAGACTCTTTGGGAGGAAGGGATATAGTCCAGTTGAAGAGAAATCATATTCCCAGAGGTTTGATCCCCTTAGAGTCCCTTTTTGACCAGAATGATGTAGCCAAAGATCCGAAGGTTGAGCCTGCTGTAGACGTCGTCGAAGATATAAATATTGGCACTGAAAGTAACCCAAAAATTATAAATTTGTCCAAGAAATTGCCTGCTAAAGAAAAAGAAGGGTATGTGAACCTGATGAAGAAATACACGGATGTGTTTGCGTGGAGTTATCAAGATCTCAAAGAATATTGCACTTCCATCATACAGCATACTATCCCGATTAAACCCAGGGAGAAACCATTCAGGAAGAAACTCAGGAGGATCAATCCGAAGCTAGTACATATTGTTCAGGAATAAACACACTTATAACCTAGGGTCTGGGGTTACCAATGTACATCTAAAACTTGCAGAGATGGTTAATGTTTAAGGCTCAACTAATCTACATTAATCGCGTTTTATTATTTTTAATTTCAAATGGATGTGTACGCGACTATTAAAAATGGCAACCCACGTCTGACACACGAATTGCTTTAAGGGAAACCTGCGTACATATCTGTACGCGGGTTGCAATGAGAATAGTCGCGTACAGTACGCGAGTTGTCAACGAACATAGTTGCGCATGTACATGAGTTTCAGTGGAGATAGTCGTGTATAGAAATCAACATATAGAAAGATAAAATGGCAAGTTGTTTGGAGGATAAATGCATCTCATGCCATGCCCATCTATAGTGTTTAGGCAACCTTCAATCCTATAGTGTTCTTTTGTGTAACAACATATGAAGTGTCGACACTCGGACGGAGAAGTGCCATTTGGGTTGATAACAGATGCCCCCTAATGTGTGAGGTCAGAGGGAAGTGATGGCCGAAATACATTATAATCATTATCTTTGGAGAAGTCAGAAATCCAATGGAGCAGAGGTAGTACCTGAAACAAATAAATAATAATGTCATATACAAAGTCATATCTGAGGATGCTATGTTCAATATACTGGAACACTAGCTCCTTTACAATATTTTAGTACATCATATAGTACGGGTACAAGACCACGTATATTACAAAGGTGGATTGAAGCCACAATATACAATAATGATGAGTCTTCAAAGATCTGGAAGCTGTGTAAATAGGTACAACATAGTCTTGCGCAACTTAGTCCATAGATAGGAAACTAAGGTCTTCATAAACAATCCCAAAGAACCAGTACAATCTAAGCCATGTGAATAGATGTTATTGAAGTTGAACATGGATCGGATTCAATAGATTTTCAATCAATAGGTGATAATTGACAACTGAAGCAAAGTAATTCACCAATAATGAGAGTGAATCCTGGGGTACAATCGTCAAAACTCTAGGTCTTCGTCGTCAATAAGTGCTGATGCGGAACCATACTGTGATGAGGAAGGCAATAGATTCTCCAATGGATCACAAGAGTAACTAGGAACTGGGTAAAGGAAGGGAGACACAAGTAATAACAGATACGACAATGATGGAATCAGGATATAGATCAGACACAGGGTTAAGTCCTTGAACAGTGAGCACGACACAGAGATGACCCAAGGCATCTTTTTAAATTTATAGATAGAACAACTAGATGTATCTGTCATGTAGGAGACATGATCAGATTCCCCACGTAGAACTGAGAAGAGGAGGAGTAAGAAACTCGAAGTAATAGATGAACTGAAAGTGAAAAACCGAGGCATGAGTATCGAAAAAAACAGAGAGTGCTTTGTTCAAGGATGACATGCTGCCACTAATTGAGAACCAAAAGAAAACTTCTTCCTTACCTTCCCTGTTAAATTTTAACGAGTCCAGGAAATTCAACTCGGATCTCTCTTCATTTTTTGACAAGCTTGAATAGAAGAGGGAATAATGCTTGATAGTGTCACTGATTCGTGGATTTTATGAGCCCAAACTAGTACATGCTCAGTTGGTATTTTCATATTTAGAGAGTCTGAAAATTCCGAAGAAGACTCCAGGGGGGTCCTTTTTCGTCCAATTTAGTCTCCTGAGGCTGGAAAAGTATAAAACATACCACAGAAGAACTCTCTTAACTTCCGTAGAAGAAAAGGTGAACCTTTTTCATACTTAGCCAGGGAGGTCCGAAAAAGGTTAAATTACCACCTACCCAATGCTCCTTCAAGAGAAGCATATAGCTTGAGTTTTATGAGTGTGAAGGAAAGAAATATCACTCGGAAAGATCCATTTGAGTACGGGAAATGGGGCTTACAACAATAAACTCGATGCTTTGTTCTTTAGTGTTTAACGAGCATGACAAAGACATAAAGTACACTCGAAATATTTTTCATGTTTAGGTCTAAAGCGCAAAAAAGAGAAAATTGAGCTCATATCGGGTGTTCCTTTTCCATAAATTTAGTCCCTCAGGTCCGGAAAAGTGATAAACTTGTACCTAAGAATACTCTTCTTAATTCCATAGAAAAGAGAGTGGTCCTTTCTCGTGTTATTCCACATGGTCTGAGAAAGAGATAACCTACCACAAATGCAAATTTCCATTCACGTATTCTTAACGAGCTTGAACGGACAAGTTAACTCGGCAGTCAAGTCTGTTTTTAAGGAGTTAGACCTAGGCCTAAAGAAACTCCATAAGGGCGAGGAGTCCTATAAAGGGATAGCTTGCAAAAAGAGACCAAAATGAGGCTCAATTTGGCATGAAAAATAGCTAAAAAGATTCCCCTGTACCTAAGATAGTTGCAGCATGAGTATCGAAAGACAAAATAGGTTCTAAATGGGGATACTCATGAGAGGACAGCCCTATCCATGGAAGAACAATGGTAGAGACAAGGATCTAATGGTCTAAAAATACCATAGTCCGTGGTCAGAATGTTAATTACTAGGTTTAAGATGGAGTAGGTATAGATGCAGAATGCATGTGAAATGACAAAAACCATCCTATATGAGCAACAAAACACCTTAAAATGATGATAAACCTGTTACAAGGCAAAAAGATATGGTATTAGTTTTTAGAAATTGTGAACTATAGGGAAAAACCCCACTTAAGAAATAAAATTTCTATAAATAGTTCAAAAACATAAATAAAACTCACCATTTGAATTTTTAGTCATAAAAGACAAGTTTTCACCTCTACCTTCAATTGCTCGGTGTGGACAATCCGGTGGACCAATTCCAAATCCCCAAATGTCAAGTAATACTACACTCCATGCTCTTCAATTTGATCCAAGCATTTATCAAAATTAGGCCCTAATTTTATGTTTTTAATCGCCCTTAACCAAGAAATGTTGTGTACACAAGTTCGCTATATTGAAACTCGCATACACGCATTTTGTACGCGGGTTTCCCGAAGGACAGTCGCATACAGTACGCGACATGCCTTCATAGACAGTCGCGTACGCTGCGTGAGGTGAACAAGAAGCATATAGGGTCAACAAATTGAAATTTTACATGAAACTGAAGGTTTTCAAATGCTTGTTTACCAGGTTTGAAGATGGTGCTTGAGTGGAGGGAGCGCAAACATGAAGATATGGATCAAGAAGCACTCCAAGATGCCCCCACTTTTTTTACGTTCAAGTGGGTTGTTAAAGTTTTTCTGTACCTCACCTATGTGGGCCAATGTCCACCTCTTAGAGTTCCTGATAAATTATTGGGATCATGACTTGGGCATGTTTGACCTTCAAGGTGAGTCCTTGGGTGCCCCCTGCTGCATTCGAAGCTGAAGCAGAATTCTTCCCTTAGGGAAACGGATCCTTCAGGACAGCCGGTTGTTGATCTTTTAACAGCTTCTGGGCTTGTTCCATAAGGGGAAAAATATGGGTAAGGTGATATTCATGCCACAACTTACATGGGAAATTCACCTTTTTCTTTTCTTTCTTGCCCCCATCAGCATTATTTGTGGGTTTCTGCTTGTTTTGATTTCCCTCCCCTTGCTTTCCTCTCTTCTTCTTCCCATCGGGCTGCTGATTGGCCTTCTGAGAGGTCTATGCAAAAAAGTTTGCATTTTGGGGTGAGGGGGCAGCCTTTGCTGCCTTCGTCGTATAATTTTTGATGAACAGCTGATGGATCTGTTTGGCCAAAGATTCTACAATGTGAGAATTAACGAACCCAACCACACCATCGGCATGGGGTCCAGGCTTAGGTTTCTCTGCAATGTAGGTTGGCCTCAATGCCTCAGGGATAATCTCATACAAGATCCCAGACTGAGAATAAATCAAATCTAATTGCTGGGCCCTGAGGATAGCTTCTTCCTCATTCATCACTCCTGAAGTAGATACGTCCTTAGATATATAAGGCAATAATGATTTAAGGAACCATTCTAGTAAGAACTCAGGAGGAATAGTGGTTTTAATGAGGCTCTTCTTCCTCCTCCACTATTGGATGTGATCCGAGATGTGGGTGGCCTTGTTCTGTTGGAAGGTAGACAACAAGTCCATTCCAAAATCATATTGGATAGGAAGCTAAAAGTGGCTAAGGAATGCGTTAGCCAAGTCCCAAAAACTACTAAAAGCAGCAGAAGGCAACTCAATGTACCATTTTGCTGTAGTACTCATCAATTTTCTTTGGAATAGCCTCAACCTAACTGAATCTTCATTCAGCGAGTTGGAAGAGCACCATAAATGAAAAGTAGTGGCATGAGCCCCAGGATCTTCACCAACTTTGCCTTTGAATTTTGGAATGTCCGAGGGCAATTTGGTGGGGATAGGTGGCCAAGAGGGATCATGCCTCACCGGGTTGTTCATCAGTTTAGACAAATATGGAAAGTTTAACGTTGCCAAGAAAGGAAGCTTAGGTTTAACCGGAGCACTAAAAGTGCCAGTCTGGGGATTAGAGGGACTTGCCCCCAATTTCCCATATGAAGGTGGGGTTTCCCCCTACCGCCAGTTGCGAAGTGGATGGGTTACTTTGAAATGGATTCCATCTGTAAGCCACAGGATTTTTGGTATAAGGTGCAGTATAAGAGGTTCTAGCTACCCAGTCGAAACTGGGGTTTGAAATACAGGAGCGGGTATCCCTCCGCTAAAAAGCGAAAAGGGAGAGCTCGTGAATGGAGCAGAGACCAAGGTTTGGAATCCTTGACCATAAGGGTTAGTGCTTCCAAACTGCACCCCTACATAAGAGAGTGGTGGGCCTACGTACGGAGTGGATGGGGGTATGTGCCCCCCATTCCAAGGAAATCCTTGGACAAAATCCGAGGATCCTATCGGACCACTCTAGGCAGTGTGTGTAAAGGAGGTTGGAACTGTAGGTACACTAGGAATCTTAGTGACCATACCACCAGAAACTCTTGTTAGGCTTGGGGGAACCGACGGTTGGTCCACTCGGCTCACTGGAGTTAAGGGCGTAGTAGGTATGCTTGATCTAGGGGAACCTACCGGGGAGGTAGGACCCCTTCAGCCGGGATGGCTGAGGTAAAAATGAAAGAACTTTCTCCTGCACTAGACATTATTCTGCCCATAGGGACACCAATAACAAGTGGATCAAAGGGACATCACTGGATCGTTTAAGTCATTCAAGGGTGTATTAAAATTCCTTGCAAACTTGTGAGCATGCAAGTCTTCTATCTCAACTGTATTTAAATCAAAAAGGTTTTCCCTCATTTCTATTTCACCCAGAACTTCAATGACTCCTATCGTTTCAAACAA
>LPNX011186646.1:130086-203251 GCA_001517045.1 Pseudotsuga menziesii | reverse complement strand
TAATTAATGCTCCACTGATGTCAATTAAACTTAGGATAGTGGTTTAACTAGGCCAATTTGACCGAAAGAGTGTGTATGATGGTAAATGTCTCCAACACAAACTGTCCATGTCCAATATCCGCCTTTGAGGTGGAGGTGGAGGTTCCATTGTGATGAGAGGAGGAAATTTTTGCAACATTAGTGACCTTCTAATAGGTTGGTCCTCCATGATTGTAAATTTGACAATTCAAACCCTAAGGTTTTCTAAACACAGACAAACCACAGAGCAATCACTACAAAAAATCCTAAAGTCTCAACAGTCACCAAGGGTAAAAGATATGCTTTCCTGAAGAAAGATGAAAGATAGTTGCTTGGCATCCTTGAAGAGGTTATTAGGCACAAGCGGAGAAATCACCCACCACCCGCCCAAGGTGAACCATAAATAGTCTTTCAATTTACCTATGTATGAACCCTCGATGTCGAGAGACTAGAGACTACCTTAACTATACCAACAGTATGGGGGGACAATCGCAAGCCTGATTCATACGCATGGGCAGGGTAGCTGAGCCCGAAACTCTGTCTAGGACAGAATCCCCAGATGCGTAAAAATCTTGATTTACGTTTCGACAAGGAATCGAAGGGTTTTCTCTTCAGTCCAATGCCTCCACACAGCCTCGTGCTTGACTCCCATTTAAGAGGAGCTTCCCAGATACTATCGATAAAGAGAAGGATTTACCTATCGATTGGCCCACTATGTCTGATTTTAAATACTTATGGGGAGTTTACACTTCGTATCCCACAAGTCTAGCCTAAGCTAGTAGGTGTATGGGCCTAAAAAACAAAATTTACTAATAAATTTTAATAATTTCGTTTATTTTAAGGGCTATTTTTTACTCAGAAGGCAAGTGGAGTGAAAGACTATGATGTTTTTGACTCGATAAGAAATGTAAAAAAAATTGGTGTATACTTTCAAAGCAAATTATCACTACTTAAAAACAAGCTTCTCTTTCTTTTTTTTTGTAAATGTAAACTGATGAAAATGCAATGAATAAAGAGAAAACTAAGACTATATTTTTGTAATTTTTGAGATTATATTTAAAAACTGAAAACAAAACTACTATATGCAAAGCAAATGCAAAATTTTCTAATGTTTTCTTTTCACTTTTCAAATTGCTCAAAGACTACTATGCACCTAAATGCACTATACTTGAGTATGCTTGAATAAACTAATTGTATAAAATAAGCAAAATGAATTAAAGAATACTCATAAAACCAAAGATTAACCACCTAAGGAAGACCTGGAACCCTAGCTTGGGTGGACACAATGAATAGAAATCACTGAGATCAAACAAATCCAAGTGACAAACCAACACTATTCAAAAATAGAAAGGAAAATATGGTGTCTAGAACCTTGATCACTGATTCAGACAACCAACACTTGAACCTATAACCCAACAGGCGGATCCACTTCAAGTTGCTAACAGAAAGACAATCCAAACAATAAGAACTCAAGGGCTTCACAAGAAAGCACAAGGTGCGGCTAACAAGGTCATCAAACTCACAATTAAATGCTCATAAAGAAGGCCAATTAGCAAACAAAATTTATAGAAGGACAGGGACAAGCAAACCCTAACCCAAAAATTTTAATGCTCAGGCTTGTACGCAACTGTGTACAAGGGAAACCTGCGTACTATACACGACTGTGCTATAGAGCAACCTGCATAAGCCGACCTCTGTACACGACTGTGTGCAAGAGCAACCTACGTACAGGTATAAAATTTTCAAATAAAAAGAAAAATTTTAAAGGTCTTCAAACACCACTCTAAGAATGAACCAAGACAAGACACCAGACACTGAATCAAGGAAAAGACTGGGCACTGATCTACAGAATATAACCCACAGCAGTCTGGGCTCCCCAGCAGAGTCGCTAGTTCTATTGTTCAAGAATAAACACACTTATAACCTAGGGTCTGGGGTTACCAACGTACATCTAAAACTTGCATACAATCAGCTTTAAAGTACAGAAAAGAAATAGGAAGATATGTTGGACTCACCCAATTATCGATGGTTGATCCAAGCTTTGTCTTCTCCCGCTCTGCTTCTCTCCAAAGCTTTCAGGGATGCACCTCCTTCACCTACAAAGAGCAAATTCTTCAAGTACAAACTTATACATGTATATATGACAGGTTAGATAAATAACATATATAGTGCTTAATCAAATATATTTACCAACCATGATACATGAAAGAGACTCAACACAAAGTTGGAAGAAGAATTCTCTTTATTAACAATAGTAAATGAGACCAAGTGTACAACCCAACGCCTCAGACAAGGACTCCTCTACAACCAAAGGACTCTGAGTTCTGCTTCTCCAAATACTTCTGAAGATATACCACCAGCATAACTTTTCTCTCCAATATTTCTTCTCTTAATGCCCTCCCCAAGGCCTCTATTTATACTTTGGGAAATAGAGCAGTTTCAAAGGTTGAGGAGGTTGAGACAGTTGAGATGGTTAATGTTTAAGGCTCAACTAATCTCCATTAATTGCGTTTTATTATTTTTAATGTTGAATGGATGTGTACGTGACTATTAATACTTGCAACCCACGTATGAAACGTGAGTTGCTTTAAGGGAAACTCGCGTACAGATCTGTCCACGGGTTGCAATGAAAATAGTCGCGTACAGTACGCAGGTTGTCAATGAAAATAATCGCATATGTACGCGAGTTTCAGTGGATATAGTCACGTACAACAATCAACATATAGAAAGACAAAATGGCAAGCTGGTTGGAGGATAAACGTATCTCATGTCATGCCCATCTATAGTGTTTAGGCAACCTTCAATCCTTAGTGTCCTTTTGTGTACCAACATATGAAGTGTCGGCACTCGGACAGAGAAGTGCCATTTGGGTTGATAACAATACCCATTATTGAAAAGGAAGTAAAAAGGTTGTTTGATGCAAAAATAATTGTGACTCTGAGGTTTTCGAGATGGGTAGCCAATTTGGTTCCTGTTCGGAAAAAGAATGGGGAGATAAGGCTATGTGTAGATTTTAGAAACTTAAATAAAATTTCTTTGAAAGAAAATTACCCGTTGCCGAAGATGGACCAAATCCTACAGAGGGTGGTAGGCTCAGAAAGAATATCCACTATGGATGGGTTTTCTGATTACAATCAGGTGAAGGTGCTACCTAAAGACCAAGAGAAAACTACTTTCAACACACCTTGGGGTACATTCATGTACGCAAATATGTCATTCGGATTAATGAATGTTGGAGCAACTTTCCAACGTGCCATGGATATTGCTTTTGCAAATGAAAGAGACAAATTTGTTGTGATTTACATGGATGACATTACTGTATACTCCAAGAGGGATAAATATCATATCATGCATTTAGAAAGGGTTTTCATTAAGTGCAGGAAGTATGGCATCTCATTAAACCCTAGAAATTCAAACTTCGCTCTAGAAGAAGGAAAGTTGTTTGGGCACATCGTTTCGAAGGAAGGAATCATGATCAATCCAGATAGGGTAAAGGGCATCTTGAGAGTAGAGGAACCAAGGAGCAAGAAGGAAATACAGTCTTTCATCGGTCAAGTAAACTTCTTGAGGGGATTCATCCCTAGCTTCGCTAAAATCCTGATGGACATTACTTATATGCTCAGGAAATATCACGAAATAAAATGGACAGTGGAAGCCAAGAAGGCTTTCAAAAATATAAACAGGCCATTTTGGAGGCTCCTATAATGGTCAGTCCATATTTTGAGAAATATTTCTTAGTGTTCTTGTATGCTTCAGAGCATACTGTGGCGGCAATGTTGTTGCAAAAAAATGATCGGGGTGAAGAACAACCTATAGCATTCTTCAGTAAAATATTGAGGGATGGGGAATTGAAATATAGTATAATGGAAAAACAAGCCTACGCTTTGGTTAAGGCCTTGAAATATTTCAAAATATACCTCCTCCATTCCCACATAATTTCCTAGGTACCCAGCAGCATGGTGAAAAGCATATTTACACAGCCGGATCCAGAGGGAAAGAGAGCTAAATGGGTTGCAATGCTTCTAGAATACAACATAGAAATTAAGCCCACAAAATTTATCAAAGCACAAGGGTTAGCTAAAATGATGACAGATTCCCATTGTGACTCTCTGCAGCTGAATTTTCTAGCTGGTCAATCTGATCGGGTAGAGGGGGAGATGCAAGTGAAGCCTGATTTTTCTGCATCTCCTTGGTATGCTGACATTATTTTTGTATTGTAGAATTTACAACCTCCTGCAGGGCTGAGAAAAACCAGAGCTATATTCGTGAAACTGAAGGCTACGAAATTTTGCATCATAGAGCAATATCTTTATTGGAAAGACCCCAAGGGAATACTACTAAATTGTCTTCTAGAAAACGAAGCTCAACATATAGCAAAGGAGTTTCATGAAGGAAATTGTGGAGGACATCATTCCTGGAAAGTAACCGCAAATAAATTTCTGAGGGCAGGATTTTATTGGCCTTCGTTATTCTCAGATGTCTATAGGGAAACGACTAAATGCCATCAATGTCAGATTTTTGAAGGAAAAATAAAAGTGGTCTCACTTCCTCTCAGCAGTATATTTGTGGAATCTCCTTTCTAGTAGTGGGGGTTAGATTTCATCGCAGAGATAAACCCAAACTCCTCGAGACAGCATAAGTGGATTCTAACGGCCACTGATTACTTCACAAAGTGGATCGAAGCCATACCCACCAGAAGGGCTACCGAAGAGGTGATAATGAATTTCTTAGAAAACAATATTTTGGCAAGATTCAGCTGCCCTAAGCGAATTGTGACAGAAAACGCATATGCATTTAAGTCCAAGAAGATGATCAATTTTTGCCATAAATACCATATAATCCTAAAGCATTCTACTGCTTATTACCCACAGGGAAACGGACTGGCAGAATCCTCTAACAAAAGTCTTGTGAGGATTATTAAGAAGTTGTTGGAGGACAACAAAAGAGCTTCATACATGAAGTTGAAATATGCCGTGTGGGCTGACAGAATCAGCACAAAGAGGGCTATCGGTATGTCGTTGTTTCAGTTGGTATATGGGGCCGAGGTAATTTTCCCTTCCTCTCTGGGTGTTCCAGTCATGAAATTGTTACGGGACCCGTTGGATGAGCCTAATCCCATTCAAAGAAGGATCAACTAGATTATATAACTGAATGAAGTGAGGGACAAAGCTTATGATAAAGTCCAAATACACCAGGAGAAGATGAAGAATACCTTCGACAGGAGAATAAAGGAAGATGTTTTCTAGGTCGATGACTTGGTGTTGAAGTGGGATACCCCGTGCGAAGAAAAAGGTAAACATGGAAAATTCAACCACTTATGGGTAGGCCCATACCTTATTACGGCGCACAGAGGAGACAACACCTTCATTCTACATTATCCAGATGGGTCACAGTACAAAGGAGGCATAGTGAATGGGAGGTTTTTGAAACGTTACCTGGAGTAAAGGGACTAAGGTCCGTGTATCATAGTGTAAATACATTTTATGTTTTAGTCAGTACAGATGGTGAGTCAGAAGATTTGAAACCCGCGGAGAAGGCCCTAAGATCGGAAGAGGTAACCATTCTTTCAAACTATGTTTTCTTTCAGAAAGTAAAATAAAAGGATGTTGTCAATGGAGTAGCGATTAGTCTACGGGTTCTTTGCTACCTCGCTGGGAGGATAACATCCCTTGTGGAGCTGGTTGTTAACACTCTATCAAAGTTTTGATTATAAGAGATATGTGGGAAGTTTGATCCTGCTAAAAAGTGTTGGGAAGGAAGCCTTAGAGTTGCAGAGAGGCTGATGGCATATACAAGATAGCATTCAGCCACTAGAATAGGACGTGGTGGAAATGAAGGAAAAGACAACATAAATTGGCGACCCCACTGGGGAGTAATTAATATTGAAAGTGGCAAGACTCTCCATGGATCAGGGATGCAGCATAAAGCAGAGAACATCGAATGCACTGAAGGAATTAAATGGGAGTCATAATAGAAGGTTGAGATTGATCTGATGGAAAATCAATGGCGTCGAAACATTTCGCACAGCGAACATGCTCGGCCAAAGCCACTTTTCCAAATCACGAAATGGGTTAAAAGATGGAGGCATCTAATGGCTGAGGTTGGGATCCAAGAAAATCCACAATCATAAATTATTTCTCATCCTATATTAGCAAGGACGCAGTAGCGATTTTGGATTGCGAAAAGTGGTACACGTCGCTCAGATCGACGGTCACTACAAAAGCGGAGGGAGATCTACAGTCATGGTTTATTTCATAATCTAAACTAGAATCTCGCATCATGAAAAGTGGTAGGGTCCACTCAGATCAACGGTTGTGAAGAAAATCCGATCTTGATTGACGGTTGAGCTCCACATGGATGAGGTAAGGAAGAATGTAGCGTAAAGGACCTCACATACCAAAGGCTCAGATCGCAAGGAGTAATATCCATGGTGTAAGCTGCTTGGGAAGGACGTGAAGGTTATGCTGTGTAAAAAACTATAAAAGGGTCCACGTGAAGTTGTAAAGGTTTGTCTTTTCCAAAACCTTAAGTAACCAAATATCCAACCGCATACAGAGCGCCAGCACGAACAAACCAGGAGATTGTGATACAAAGCAAGGTAGGCCGGTGATACCTCCTCAGTGCTAGAACCTAAGGTCACATGTCGGAGGGTAGAGTAAAGTCTCGTAGATCAGAATGCCGAGATTTTCGATACCATCCTCGTGGGAGAAGCCATTGAAACTGCCAGAGGTAAATTGGAAATCCTTAAGGACTGAGGTAGATATACCTGCATTGTTTTTAAATTTGTTTTCCATTTCTTATCTATTGGTCAAACCCCCCATTTCCCTGAGTTTGTCGAATGGTGTGCAGACAATTTATTTGTCACCGAAGGATTCATTATGATTAAGTCAAAGTCCAAAATCCTTTGTTCAGTCCAGGATTCCATTGTCCACAAAACCCTGCACATCCCGAACGATTTTGTCCATATATCCCAAAACTACCAAGAGAAAAAATATTATACATTGCTTCAGAGAATCTACCGACGAAAGTAAAGAAACCTTCTTGAAAGCCTATTCAAAACCCGGTGGTGAACCCATCGACCTGTCATACCCTATCGACCTTAGCCAATTCAATGAAGAAACTCAGTGGTGTATATCCCTGGCCAGTTAGGTTTTAGGTCTAGATATCGATGCTTATGTCACAAAGTCATTGTTGAGTCTATTTTTCGTCTTGAGTACTCATCCGACCGAACCTGAATTGCCCAGGTAATCTTATCAGTCTTGTTGTCTTAAGTTTGTTGAATTCCTAGCTGAGAACATCCCTTCTTAGTTAGCAAATTTCCAGGGCACTAAAGTGCTTATATTTCAGTCCTTTTTGCTGAGGATGCTTATAGCTTATAACGAAGAAGACCTACAAGTACCTAAATTGGAAATCACTATTTATATGGCAAAGGACTATTGTAAGTTCATGAACCAATTGATGGCTGAAGTATACGACCTTTTCTTTCAGGAAAGGTTACCTAGGGTGTTTCCCGAGATTAGACAAATGCTACAATTGTCAAATAGCAAGAAGATATGGGACTGGCTCCTGGAAGAATTCAGAATTACCATAAGATTGTACGACTTTATGCATCAACCCTACATTCTACCAGGTTTTCTAACCGCCAGGGTTTTCTCCCTGGAATTGATCCAGAAAAGACTCACTGTTGAGGAAGAGCATTTCTTGAGCTATAAAAATAGCTCAAATTTGATTTTGTCATGGGAAGTGGGACCATACATAGTTAGGAGCATAGCTACTTTGCCACTGGTTACCAACTTGCTTAGGGGCATGGGGTTTTCTCTGGTGAAAGCGGTAAACTACGATCGTCATCAAATAATTTCCAAAAGGAGGAAGGGTCACAAGTGCAAGCCTTTTGAACATACTGAGATACTCAGACTAAGGGAAGTAGCAAACTGGGATGGTTTCCCTAATCTTGCCCCGATGGACACCAGCATAGAACGAAGAACTGGATCACACTTGCCAAGAGTAGCTTCTCCCTAAAGAGAATTGTCTGAAATAGTTGCAATAGCCAGAGATGTCTCATCATTGGTCAGCTATTCAGCGAGTTCAGTGAAAAGAGGGGGTCCAGAGCTTATGGATACTGAAGAGGTGGACACGGTCAGCATGCCCAAAAGGTAGAAAATAGAATAGGGGCAACAGTTAGTGCAGGTTAAAAAGGGAAATACCAAGGGATAGATGAAGAAGAAGAATATGGAGAAAAAACAGAAACAAGAAGAGCCCGAGGCAGCCGAATTACAAATTCAAGAATATGTGTTTGACGGGCATACTCCCAACAGGCATGCCTCCAAAGAAGACTGGCTAGGCTCTTATCGGGAAAGGGATGATAAAACTTTCAAAGAGACAACAGAACTATATAGTGAGGCAACGCGGTTTCCTTACCCAAATGTGGCACTAAAGATAGTAAGGGATCATGCCACTGACACCCTTATCTTAGCCTTGGCAATGGGAAACAAGGTGTCAGAGGTTAGTGTGAACCTCTCAAAGGTTCCCACTACCAACATTATACACCTCAACAAAGAAACCGGGGACATATTGAATGCTAGACTGCTTAAGGCCACCATACAGATGTCCAAGCTAGAGGAAAGTAAAACAAAGACTTTGAATGTTTTGAGAAAGGTAAGAGTGGAGAAAAAATCCCTCAACGCCCAAATCAACAATTTGCAAAATGAAGAAATGCAAATAGAGGGACCAGCACATAAGGGAGTTTTGGCTCAGAAATTGCTCAATGATCAGGAGAAAGAGATCCAGACACTAAAAAAGAAGTTGAAAATCCCTGCTACCCAGCTCGACCAGACAAAATAATTGGTTGATTTCAAAAAAGAGAAAGAGACATTGAATGTTGAGCTTTCCAACTTCAAATCCAAGCTGCTAAAGCTCGAAGAAAAGGAAAAGCAGTGGGGAGTAGACATCCAGCTTTTCAAGAAAAGTGAAGCGGAATTAAAATCCATATTAACAATAAAAGAAAGGGAGCTTCAAGGAAGGAGTGTCGAGAGTGCAATTCAGTCCGTAGGTGTAGCTGGAGAGATAGACAGCAGTTCTCTTTCTAGAGCAATGTCCCAGATAAGCCTGAAAGATACAGAGCTTGTTAAGTTGAAGCAGCAGATCGAGGAACTAGAAAAGGAAAAAATCAAGGAGAGACAAGGAAAGGAAAATATGGAAGAGAAATTCCAAATACTGATTCAACAAAATTCCAAGCTAAGCCAACAGGTGGTCGGTAAATTTTCCTTGCAGGGCACTAAACATTTGATCTGGGATCAGATCATTATAGAGGCTGACAAGTTTCGACCTTATATAGATTTCATTGAAGACCAGGAAAACGCTATGATAGAGGCCAAGAAAAAGTTCCTGGCAGTATTAGGGGAAATGCAGAAAAAACCTGTGGCAATAGCGGAAAATGCTGTTGCTTTCCTAAGCTCCTTGTTAAATGATTTCACCAATCGGTACGTATCCAAAATAGGGTTGTTGTTGTCTCCGGGGCTAGAAAGGTAATTTCTAAGAACAGGATGTTGGAGACTGTACAAGCCAAAGTAGAGGTTATTGAGCATAAATTCAAGGAGGTTATCAGGATATTCAAACCGCTGGTAAACAGAGGGGTCCCTTTCTTATGGGAAGAAAAGGGTCCTTTATTGTCCCAAAAGGAATATCGGGAGCGTCTAGTTCATTGCCGATTAGACAACAGCAAGATTGGAGACATGCAACAATCATTGTCAGGAAAGATCATTTTTTATACTCTGGCCAGTGAATTTGAATTGTTGTTTGATTTTAAAGCCACCTGTGTCGAAGTCCCTGAGACTTCGTACCCGAAAATGATGGAGCTCAAAGCACAAGCATTCGACATGGCAGTTGCAACTCTACCTGGTCCTAACCTATGGAGACCCATTCAGCAATACGAGTCAACCAAATTCAAAATGAATCCATAGAAGTGGAAATGATAGTACACGGGAAGTTTTCTCTGTGTACATGCCCTTTCCTATGGTCACCTCTCCCAAAACTCTGTATAGCTGTCACTCGCCAGATGGAAGCATAAAAGACTTTCGTGCATATTTTCTCCTACATTCCATATTTCATTTTCCAGTTTTTATGTAAATCGTGGCCGATGTGTCACCTACAAGTTTGTTAGAAGTTGTTCTTCAGTTGTAACAAATTTTGATTCTCGAATGTCAGTTTAGGAAGTCCAAAATGCTATAAATGTACCTCCTAAAGAAGGAGAAAGGGTTGAAACCAATGTAATTTTGCAGTGTATACTTTCAAGAGTATTTTAATAAAGTTGCAGAGCCGAGGTCAGTGTTTTACACAGGGATTCATGTGTTGTTTGTATTACAATATGTTTCTTCCTTTCTCATGTGAATGTTTTTCCAGTTTATCTATTCCATTATGTTTTCTTTCATGTCTGAAATAAGTGTATAATAGTTTGGAATTCATACATGCTATGCTCCGTCTGTTGTTTCAAATATCCACTAAAGCTTTCTTCTAAATTTAATGCATAATTCATTTTCCAATGCTCTGTGTTGATGGTCTGTTCATGTTCTTCTTTTCCACCAGACAATTATAATTTGACTATGACTGAATGGCTATCTTACCTCTGTGTTGAAATTGCCTGCATAAGTTCTGTTCATTTCTGTTACACTTCTTGACTCCATCGCCCAATGGTTATATGTCTTGTTTCAACCAACTTTACAAATAATTTCTATTTTCACTTGTACATATCTGGAATTGTTAATATTTGGTGAGAGATCCCTCTCGGAAGAGCAGAAGGCCAATTCTCTCTTCAAAAGTGATTATGTTGTTACCTGGGAGCGGGCCTTCCGCAACCTTTGGCTCAATTCTAGTGCTAACAGAATCTACTTGTCACTCCATTACAAAATGTTTCAATACATAGAGTATGAAATGTAGAGGGAGAATGGTGCTCCGCTTCAGAGGGAATGACTGCAGAAAATCTTAATTTTCGACATGGTAGGATAGGATGGACAGCTTACTGATGGATCTAGGCTTTACTGAGAGTAAATCTGATTCCAGACTTTACTTCAAGGTTGAAGGTGGAAGACCAGTGTTGCTCTTGTAATATGTTGATGACCTGTTCCTGACAAGAAACAAGGAACTCATTAAAGATGCAAGAAGGAGACTTGTTGTTGAGTTCAAGATGAAGGAATTGGGTATGATGCACTACTTTCTGGGCATGGAAGTGTGGCAGAGTGCGTATGGAATATCCCTTGGACAAGGGAAGTATGCAGTGGAGATCCTTAAGAGGTTCGGGCTGATGGACTGCAAGGCCATGGCCACACCTATGGAATTGAACCTGAAGTTATTGAGTGATGTTTCATCTAAGACGGTTGATGACATGATGTATCGTAAGATGATTTGTTCATTGATATGCCTGACGAATACAAGACCAGACTCATGCTTTGCTGTGAACGACCTGAGCTAGTTCCTGATGGACCTGAGACATGTTCCCCTGGTTGCAAAGCATGTAGTAAGGTACCTAAAGAGTATAGTTGAGTATGGGCTCAAGTATGATACAAATCAAAAAACTAACCTGCATGTTTATGTTGATTCATATTGGTAGTGCCACTAAGAAGAAGAGCACCTTGGGTTTCTTCTTCAGTTTGAGATCCAGTATGGGCTACTGGTTTGGTAGGATACAGTACTGCATGGCACTAAGAACAATTGAGGAAAATTATGTTTCCACTTGCTCTGCTATTTGTGAGAGATGAGTAGTGAAGCTCTAGTATGGGATCCATATTGATATCTCACGAAAGAGGGAGTGATGAGTTCTAGCATAATTGGTGAGACAAGTTGTCTGAGCATAAAATCATGGTGAAGCTCGTAGGTTTCTCATATGTAATCAGTCTTGTAGGTTTTCCTCGGATGCAATCAGTCCTAGTGAAGCTCTTAGGTTATCCTTGGACTTAATCAGTCATGATGTGATTATATGCTAGAAATAGCTAGAGTGAAGTTTGAGTACTTCATATAGAAGCTTGGTGTTCTTCAGATCAAGGTTCCCTCCAAGGGGAAGTGATGAGTCCAGAATACACAGATACACATGAGCCTTTTCGACATGGTGGCAGGTTGGGCCTCCCATGGTTGGATATAAGTGCAGAGCCTTTTTCGACCTGATGGCAGGTTGGGCCTCCCATGGTCGGATGTAAGTGTAGAGCCTATTCGACATGGTGGCAGGTTGTGCCTCCCATGGTCATGATGTAAGTGTTGAGATCCTGTCTGACATGGTGGTAGGTTGGGCCACCCATGGTCATAGATGTAAGTGTTGTGTTATGGGTTGTGCTCCATGTGATGATGAGATGATATGAATATGATGAAGATGATAGTAGGGTACACATGTGTTGCAAGGCATGTAATCAGTCCTAGGATGCTCAGTCCTAGGAGATATTGCAGGTTTTGCAAGAGGCATATAATAAGTCCTGGGATGTGCCTACTTGATATCTTTCTCACATATATGATAAATACCTACACATAGGACTAGGCCTACATCCAGCATGAAAAAGGGTTGGCACTATAGATGAAGACCTGGCAGAGGACTAGGCCTACATCCAACATGAAAAAGGGTTGGAACTGCAGAAAATTTTGATGACAGATAATATGGGACGATGACCAAATTATAAGAATATGATGGAATCATCTATGATGAAGACTCTATGACTCCATGATGATGATGATGCGATGAAGGCCTGACTAGAGGTGTTGATGACTGTATAGAGAGAGAATGCCTTCCTATTTAAGAGGGAGTGTTGATGTATTTGTAACTTCGGAAGATATTCTGATGTATATTATCATTGTATGTTGTTGTACCCCCATTGGGGATGTGTGTTACCCCTTTGCGGGATGTCTAAATTATGTCTAGACCTTGAGGTAAAACCTCTGTTGTAAGTCAGGGAAATATTCCCCATTGTAACATCATGTAATATGTAATTGTGGTATCTCTAGGAGAAGTGGGTCCCATGTGAGATGACATGTAGGCTTGAGTCTTATATTTGGTCATTGACTTGAAAGGGTATAAATAGGGAGGTGCTCTCCCTCATTTATACACACCTCACACACACTCTAAGGCGTTTGAGAGAGCGAGACAGTCATAGGAGGAGAGAAAGATAATTGCTGAACATTTCTTATTACTTCTTTTGATCATCTTACTATTCTGAAGAAGTTTGCAAGGTTTTCTCCTTTGTGGTTTCCCCAATGAAAATCTTTGTGTCTTGTGCATATTTTACATCTTATGCATTTTTCTGTATTTTCTATTCTTTCAGATAAAGATCCTAGTTATAAAATATTATCGTAATCCTAATTATTAAAGGAGGGGACCACATGTAGGCATGACAGCTTTGATTATTAGTTTTTCCAATAAGAGCGAAAAACAAAATCCATCAATATTGGTAGACTATCACAGCTAATACAGTGACAATTCACAAGTCAGTACTACAAATCAAATCCATTGACAACATGCTTCAAATGATTGATAACTATTCGTTGTCGATTCTTAACAAATATACAGGTAAGTTAATGTACTAACAATGAATGCAATCACAGAATCCATAATTAAAGTTTGCAGCAGAAAATAAGAATGAAATCCTAAATTATATTTTGCACAAGTTTATAATAAATGCAACCAAGTGGTAATCAAAATTGGAATTTTGGAATAGAATAGTGGTTATTGAAAAAGTGACTATTTGAAACTAAATTGTTTTTGTTTTTCTTAATTTAAATTCCGAGGGGAAACTTACTTGTCCTTGATTAGGTTGCATCCATTGTAAACCCATGCTTAGGCTGCTTCCACAATCACTGTTAATCTCTACACTTCCACCATTTGTTTCCATGTTCATTCATAGGGTATATGATACACTTTTGGAGACATCAACCCTTTCCATTTCTTGATTAAGGACAATATTGAACTATATCATCTACCTCAATTAAGGAGGGATGCATCCGCCCCAACACCACCGATCCACCACCCACCTACATAAGTGCACATTTCCACCAAAGGTGGTTAAATCCAATCACCCTAATTACTATTTCCTCCAGTACACTCTATGCATCCTCTCGTTCATAGAGATGAATGGGCATAACCATATATGCAGGGCTTATGTAATACCCCAGCGGTAAGCCTCGAGCATTAATGTTGTTATTTGATTATTATAGTGGCACTAGGTTCCTGGACTATGGACTATGGACATTATTATTATTATACTTATCTATAACTAAATAATGGCTCAACATGGACAACAGAATTGTTGGGGGGTCTTGGGTTTCACATGTGAAGGGGTTGGGGTTACGAGTTGTGGTTCCCCCTAACATACTCCAGTGTTCCTAATTTTGATGTTTTTGGACCATAATGGTCCTATTTTGTCTACTTAATGTTTTTCATGCACTTATGCACCCACACAATCATATACCATCCACCATGCACCATGCAACCATGAACCCATGCACCCACGCATCCATGCACCATGCACCATGCACCATGCACCCATGCACCCATGCACCCTAGTACTCTAGTGAACTAGAGTAGTTGTCAGTTAGTTAGAGTCATTTTGGTCAATTGGGAGTTGTCCTTAGTTAATTGGCATCCAAATTCAATGATATTTAGTTAATGCGATGAATCCAATCCATCCTCATTTAATTTGAGCATTTTTGGTCAATTCAAATTATACAGAGTGCATGGAAGTGAATTTGGGAAAATTCGAGTCGGTAGATAGAATTCAAGTTACCTTCATGCAAGGGGAGAAATTTATGGGTAATTCAAGTTAGTTATGGTGGGTTTGAGTCAGTTTTGACAAATTCGATTTAGCCATTTCCTGAGAGTGTGTTTGTCACTCATTTAGAGTCAGTGTTAGTGGATTCAAGTTAGAACTTGAATGGGTCATTCAATTGTTTTTAGGAGCAATGTGTGATTAAGAGTTGTTTCTCAATGGTCTCTAATCAATCTTTTTGAGGCAATTCAAATTAGTATAAAGGGATTTGAATTTCTCTGGAGGTCATTCATTCTTGGATGGTTGAGTTTATTGGTCAGTGCCGAGAGTGGCCTTGACAAAACTGGGAATGCCAAAGGAGATTTTGGCATGATATTGTGCACACATTTTTACACCAATGGTCTTGCATGGAATGGAGATCATGTAGGGAGAATTCTTGATTATTCATTACTTCAATCATTGAGGTTAGGTGGTGAGTTGTTCATGCCATGATTGTGGAGAGATAGGTAAGCTTATTAACTTCGGATCCCACGTATGATATTTTATGTGTGTGAACTTTGTGCTTGGAGCACATGGCTATTGGTTGTATTTGGAGTAAGTATGATCAACTCTGGTATATACAGTTCCTTCATGTCCACCTGCTTGACTCTGTCCTAATCCTATAAATAAATCCTGATGGTGAATGGTTATGTATTGAGAAACCTATGAGTTGAAGGGATTACCATTTCACCTGGTGGTGGGGTGGAGGAGTAAGTATGCGGTGAGGGATTGAGTTGTGGCTTCTAAAACTAATAATGTCTTGAGTACAATATAGTTCCATGGTGTCTGCCTATTGTCACTGTCCTGAACCTACACATAAATCCTGATGGTGAATGGTGATGTCCTGATTGACCTACGAGAGGAAGGGAATACCATTTCACCTAGTAGCGGGGTGGAGAGGGGGGAAACCATGTGGAAGAAATTCATGTGTTTGTGTCGCTTGGGTTGTGGGTCTGAGTTTTATCCTTACAGTTTTAGTTAGAATAGACCTTATCATGTTAATTCCAAAACCTCATCTCAGGGGTTACATGTATAGGTGTTTTTTCCTAACAGTGTCTAAGGCTAGGAGGAAAGTTTTTCGGTTGATTCCAGTTGCACCCTTATAAAATATAAGTATTCATGTTATTTATACTCTTATGTATGTTGTTGTAGATGTCCCCATATATTATGATAAATTTATGTCATTGTATGTTTTTAATTTGTATATATGATCATGGTGAATGACTAACCCAGTGTTATTAAATTGGCAATTGATGGAAGAGGTGTGTTGATGTATTAGACTAGTGGTTTGTATCTAGTTTGTTTATGGAATTTATGATTATTAGGAAGTATGGTTTTAGGATAGTACATATTGATGTATATGGTTGTTCTGAATCAGATCATGCATGGGATTATGGATGTCATTTAGTGAGGAAGATATGATATTAAGTAGTGTTATAAATATGCTATTTGAGGTAGAGAAAACTATTGATTTAATACACATTTTTGGAAGCTATTTTCCTATGGATTATGAACAATCATGGATCTGATATTTGGACAGTCCATATGGCCATATATGGTTGTACCATATCAGGTTCCACATTGTATTATAGAATTATAATTTCATGTATTAAATCTGATATGCATTAATGTATAAATATGCTTTAAAGAAAGATAGTAATGTTGATTTTGTTATCATGTTAGAAGCTAGTCTTTTGTGGAATTATGCTCAAGGGATGGACTGATATTTAGGGAATACCATATGGTCGTGTATGTCTATATCAAATCAAATATGAGATGGGCTTGCAATTCTAAATTTATTTCTATAATATCTTAGGTTGTTAAAATCTTCCTTCTTATAATGTTGAAATGTTGAATGGTTACTGTTGTAAATGTACTTTCATGAAGGAATGTAAGTCTGATTTATCTAGTTAATTAGATGGATATGGGAGGCTTCCCATAGGTGTAACGATATTTATTCAACATATGAAGAGGTTATGTTCTGAATGTATTAATGTGTCATTGCACTGCAACACATGTAAAATAGGGAACTAGGTTGCATTGGAAGGGCAGTCTTCCTTAATGGTTGAATGTTTTAGAAGTTTTAATTTGCTTCAGATGTTATCCTACCCTAAGGAGTATTATTCCATTGTTCTTACATTAGATTCATCCATCCCCTTTATTAAATATCCTAGTTAGTACATGACCTTGATGTGTTTTCTAGGGTTGAGTATGTTATAAGTGGTATCATGTCCAAGTTACAGCTCTATGGTTGTTGGGTTTTCTATGAGGTTATGAATTTGTATTTATGCATTAAAAATTATGTTATATATGTTTTAAATGAGTATTACGAGGTTCTAACAATTTTTTATGGTCAACACCTCGCATCCTCCTATACTTATTATTAAATCCAATATCTCAAGTCCTCTGAGGAGTTAACTAGGCCATTCGTGATACTAAAACAAAATATTTTCTAAATATCAGATATGTACCCTATAATATGATTGAACATGTGATCGCATGCACTGAATATATTGTGATTATTATATACATTGAATTATTTGTTTAAATTATGACAACCATGTAAATAAGGCTAAAGGGGATATATTTTTATTGGTGTGTAGTTTTAAATCTATTGAATTTAAAGTGTGTCTTAATAATGGATATGTATACATTCATTTTTGTCAATTTTACATAACAAAACTCTACCAAATCACCAATTAGGTCAAAAGGATTTAAAATTTAAGTTTTATAATAATTAAACCCAAAAAGTATTAGTTTATTTAAATAATGAATTGAAGTAAACAAAATTAAAAAAAAAAATAAACTTTAGTTTAGTTAAATAAACTTAACTTGAACTTTTAAGCTTAGTAATATATTGAATTCAACTAAAAGTTGTAGTTCAGTTAAACATTGATTTAAATTAAGGTTCTAATTTAGTTAAATATTGAATTTTTTTAGAAGATTCTTATTTAAACATTAAAATATATTTACAAGTATCAACATAAAGTAAATTGTTATTTGAGGTGACCATATAAGAGAATTCCTATCAAAATAATAGCATTGTACATTGTTTGTGTATTAAATCCTACCATGGATTTACATCACATAACACAACTTGTGATGAGAGAGGAGGCCTATTAAAGTGAAAACGTGTAAGGTGATCCAACCTATAGTGAACTAACAAGGTATAAACAATAGACTTACATTGAACTCAATATAAGTCACTATACAATATTTTTCTAGTTGTGCTTAACATGTATATTTCATTTTTTATCAAATAGGTTCAATTTTGTTGTCATCATCATCCTCGTCATCATCATAGCATAAGCAAAAACCAAGAGAGAGATAAGCAAAAATCAGAGAGAAAAAGAGAATATTACGGTAGCTTTATGATAAATTTTGATCCCGAATTCATATTGGGGCGCTCTTGGTACCGTTGGAAAGATCACGTTGAGGGATACAACTTTCATGTTTTCAAATTTGTGATATTTCTCATGGTTTCGACGAGGCATTCATTTTTGTAAATCTATCCATGAGGAATCTCGAAAAGCATCTTTGAGAAGATGCTTTAAAAGATGTTTTTCATAAAGCAACTTTGAATAGATTCTTTTCAAGGTTCATCATGCTCATATTTACAAAAATGCATGCCCCTTCCAAACCATTATGAATCTCTCAAATCTCAAAACACAAAAGTTGTATACCTCAACAATTCCTTTCCAACGGTACCAAGAGCTTCCCAAATCGACTTCGGGGTAAAATTTATCGCAAAAATACCATAATATTTTTTTTCTTTCTCATTTTTGCTTATCTCTCTCTACCTTTTTCTTATTTAGGATACATTTTGGGCTTGTTAATTTCTTATGTTGGTGGTCTGACGAGTCCCATTACAAGCATATCAATTAGTGATTCGATCCAGCCACTGGAAGGACACTGGCCGTTACTTCCCCTGCTTCTCTGTCTATGTCTTCTAAGACTAGGAATTTGTCTAGTCTAGAATCAATGTGATGCTCCCCGCATCGTCGGTTATTCCTTGTGAACCACCCATTTCCATTTTCCATATCAACAAGTTGACTTTGTTCAACGTAGTCTCCGAAGGCTTAATCCTAGAATCTATCCAAAATCCTCCTCCCCCTTTATTTTCTCCCAGTGATGTTATCATATTAAAATCCCCCCATTATCCATGAGATACCTCCAACTTGTCCTTTTATCTAGCTTAATAATTCCATAAATGTGAGTTTCTAGGAGACCACACTTGGGCCATAGATGTTTGTTAGTATTCTTTTTGCTCCTGAATCCAAAATCGTGAAGTTCGTTGATAGAGAAAAGTGGTTCTCCCACCAATCTTATAGGAATATTGAATTCGGGTGCCAAAGGATTGTCATTCCTCCTCCTAACCCAATTGCTTCTACCGCCATTACTTTACATCCTTTCCAAATCCTCTATCCCACCTTGTCTAGAGTTTCAGATTTACATTTTGTCTCCTGTAGAAAAAGGACCATCGATTTCTCCTTTTTAGCTTCTTTTCCATAGTATTGATTTTCCTGGGATGGTTGCATCCCCTTATATTCCATGATATTATCTTCATTGGTTCACTCAATTAACTTCAGCGAATTCTGCTACTATCGTAGGATATTGGACCGATACTATGATTTTGACCCATATTTTCATGATCCTCTATTTGTTCATCTTCCTCCCTCTCCTAATGTTGTCCTATGGATTCTTTCTCTTGTTTCCCTTCTGGGCTTCCATAGTTATCCCAATCTGTTGTCTAGAACTTGTCTTAATGATCACTTCTTGATGTTATATTTTTATCATTTAATTGATATGATCTAGGATCTTATCTGAGAGAATAACATGCACAACAATAATCAAAAGAGCCAAGAGACACAAAGAATTTTCCTCGGGGAAATCATAAAGAAGAAAAACCCGCAACTTCCTCAGAGATAGAATGAGCACTAATAGCAAAAGTAAAACCCAAAAACACAAAGATGATCTCGGACAACTGTTATCTCTCTCACTTGTGCAAGCTCCTCTTCTCTCACTCATGCGCTATAGTTGAGTGAGTGTGTGTTTCAAATAGAGAGTCTCACTCTCTACTTATACTAGTTTTCCACTTGACAATTCCTTACCAGGGCTGACCTCACTAGGAGAGTCTAATAACCCTAGTACCCCTCAACTGTGGGGACTATTTCCCCAACTTACAAAGGAGGGTTAAACTCTATGACTTTACATGACTTTATTATATTAATGATTCTCCTAATAAGAACATTGGGGTACAATGAAATACAATATAATATACACAAGTGAATACATTCCAAAGTTACAAATACATCAAAACTCCCTCTTAACTAGGAAGGTATTCTCTTGACACAGTTCATCAGCACAAGTCTTCATCACAGGATCATTATCAAATTTGGGTCATCATCATCATCACTGCTCTTGCTATCTTGGGAAAATGGTGCTATCTCTCAATTCTACTCGTCATAGGAAGTTCTATAGAGCTAGCCCTTTTTCATGTTGGTTGTAGGCCTAGTCTCCATGTAGGTCTTCTTCTTCATCGCTTATATCATCAGCATGGTAGGACACACCTACTACCATCCGAAAAATCCTCCAACACTTACATAAACCGGTATGGTAGGACACACCTACTACCATCCGGGAAAAGGCTTTGCACTTACATCCATCAGCATGGTAGGACACACCTACTACCATCCAAGGAAAGTCTCAACACTTACATATGATCATGGGAGGAACCAATCCTACCACCATGTCAGAAAGGAACAACACTTATATCTTACCATGGGAGGAACCAATCCTACTACCATGTCAGAAAGGCATGACACTTACATCTGAACATGGGAGGAACCAATCCTACCACCATGTCAGAAAGGCACAGCACTTACATCTGACCATGGGAGGAACTAATCCTACCACCATATCAGAAAGGAACAACACTTACATATGACCATGGCAGGAACCAATCCTACCACCATGTCAGAAAGGCACAACACTTACATTTGACCATGGGAGGAACCAATCCTACCATGTCAGAAAGGCACATGGACTCATCACTTCCCCTTGGAAGGAACCTCGATCTGGAGAACACCAAGATTCTCCTTGAAGTACTCAAACTTCACTATGTCCATTTCTAGCATAGAATCATATCAGGGTTGATTACGTCCAAGGACAACCTACGAGCTTCGCCAGGACTGATTACATTCAAGGACAACCTACAGGACTATTTACGTCTGAGCAACCTACGAGATTCACCAAGATTTTATGCTCAAACAATCTGTCTCATCGGCTATACTAGAACTCCCTCTTTCAATAGATCCCGATCTGGATCATAAACTGGAGCTTCATTGCTCCTCTTCTGCTTTGGCTATACTCAATGCCACGTAGGACTGCTTCCTGCTAAACCAAGAGATCACACCTGATCCCATACTAAAGCAACACCCCGAAGTGCTCTTCCTGTCAATGGCACTGCCTTACCAATCTGAATCCACATAACCCTCTAGGTTAGTATTTTGATTCTCCTCATACTTGAGCCAATAATCAACTATACTCTTTAAGTACCTCACTGCATTCTTTGCAACCATCAGGTGAACATGTCTCGAATCCATTAGGAACTGGCTCAATGTGTTCACAGCAAAGCAAATATTTGGTCTCGTATTCATCAGGTACATCAATGACCCAATCATTTGATGATACATTGTGGCATCAATTGTCTATGATGAAGCATCACTCAATAGCTTCAGGTTCGATGCCATAGGTGTGGCCATGGCCTTCCAGCCTATCATCCCGAACCTTTTGAGGAACTCTAGTGCATACTTCCCTTGTCCCAAGGAAATTCCATTTGCATTTTTCCACACCTCCATGCCTAGAAATTAGTGCATCATATCCAAGTCCTTCATCTCAAACTCAGCATCAAATCTCCTTCTTGCAACTTTAATGAGTTCCTCTTTTCTGTCAAGAACAATTCATCGGCATATAACAGAAGCATCACTGGTATTCCACCTTCAACGTTGAAGTAAAGGTTGGAATCCACTTTACTCTCAGTAATACCTAGATCCATCATTAATATGTCCATCCTGTCGTACCATGTCGAACCTCAGGATATTTTGCAGTCACTCCCTCTAAAGCGGAGCATCATTCTCCCTCTGGATTTCATACTCTATGCATTGAAACATTCTATACTGGAGTGACAAGTAGCTTCCTCTGCTACTAATATTCTATGTATCCATCTAGAATCACTGGATACCAAGATCCTCTATATTGAACCTTTTCAAAAGTTCTTCTCGCACCCATTTGTGAGCTTTTCACCCTCTATAGGCTTTCATCTTCAACCTTGTAGCAAAGGTTAAGATATTCATCAATCTAGGTGATCTTCAAGCTCCTCATGTATGTGTTATCCCATGGGTGCCTTTTGAGCTCATACAAGGCCTTCTTTATTTTTTTGCACACATGATTCTGACTATCATGCGTCTCGACTTCCAGTGGCTGCAAATGTCTCTTCGTAGTCTATGCCTTCTTTCTATGAGAAGCCTCGTGCTATGAATCTTTCCTTGTATCCCATGATGTTGTCGTCTACTGCATGTTGAATATTGTAGATCCATATGGAAGATACTACAGACTTCCATTTAGGTCTTCGACATCACATTCTAGTCATCATTCTTCATTTTGGATTATTTCTTGAACTTTCATCACTTGTTATTTGGAACAAGTCGCATCCTTCTTTTGTTGTAGGTGATTGTACGCGATCTTTCTTANTTCATAAGGCATATTCATAATGGAAAATTCTTATGCATAAAGATATAATCATGCAACTATTTTATCCAATACAACATTCATCCATATCTCACGGAAAATTTATGTATGCCTTCCATCTCTACCATGACATCATTGATATTATGCACTAATCCAATATGTCAGCAAAGAAGTTTCATTCTATATAAGTAGAAATGGAGAGTTGTATAGCACCATGGGATACTTACCCATCACATGCATATTAGTAGTATATTTTCATTAATGCAAACATTCTATCATGCATAACACATCAACTGAATATAAACAAATGCATAACCAAATAATATCATGAAATGGCAATTGAATACTTGTCTTTATTCATTTTATGGGTAGACTCCTTCTTGAGCCTTCAGCTTCATCATCTTCTTCATTCATAAATACATCATTTCTTATCCAAATTCTAAGATGGATAAGAGGTTCGTCAAGAGTTGAATCATTTGTATTCCTCATCGCTTGAGGGATCTTCTTTGGATTGTGAGGTATTAATATTTAGTTTCTCCCATTTTCTCTTCTCTTATTTTGAGTTGAGCTTCTTTTTGTGTGCGCTCTTCCCAGAGTCTACTGAAGGTAATCACTTCCTATTGGCACACATTCCTTAAGTGAATGAATCCCATGATCTTGGGATTCCATTTAAGGTGTTTATAACAATATATTATTCTTCTTCAATTGCTTCGTCATAGCATCGAACACTTCCTTTGGTGTCTTCACGGATGACACATGAGAGATGATCTTTAATAGAATCTGCATTAATTATCTTGGTTCTAGCCTTAGCCTAATCTACCTTTGGCTCTTAGAACTGATCCAAGTCATTTTATTCAAGAATCATGGAGGTCCTATACTTCCATACTTGGAAGTTGTCAGCTTCACCAATCTTTTCATCAAACTGGTGTGATCAGTCATTTTGAAATGAGAACCTCAAATGTAAATAGCAAAAATTTAGATCTTATCAATTTGAGGTGTCCATCCTGGTTCCAAAGCTGGATGATCTAGGGCTTGTCAGAGAAACCCTAATTTTCAAACTTGGAATTTCAAAATTATGATTGGATATAAATCTATGCCTCCTCAAGGTGAGCTGATCAGCATACTCATTTTCCCAAAACTGTGATCAAAATTGCAAAATATCTGATGCCCTAGTTTTCTTCAATTTCTTCTACAACATTTCCTGATATTGTTTCTACACTATATCCAAAAGTACTATTCCTATGTGTCTAAAACTTTTCACTGAGGTAGCCTCATCTGTCATCTTTCCCACACCACAAGTTTGAGCAAAATTGATTTCACCAATTGGGACTTATGAGAGTTGTCCCAAGGTGACTTGTTTCTTCACCATAGAGAAATTGTACAGAATGCCACATGTCACTGTTTCACCTTCGGGGCATGAAAAATTTACCAAAGAAATTATAGTTCGTTCCCTATCTGGAACATCTTTTGAAATTTCATTTGGACCTTTGTAGCCTGAGATATAGGAATTTTACCTAGGTGTCATGTTTAGGGATGAATCTAGGGAGAGGTTGGAACCCTGATTTGGAGGAATCATATCTCCAAAAATATAGTTAAGCTAAGGTGGAAAATTTTACACAGGGTACATTAGGAATTTATATTCAGCCTGTAAAATTTTTGGCTCCTAATCCTTCTCCAATCTTGAGATATAGCGAATGCACCAAAACGACTAGCTTTAGTCTTTTAGGGTTTTTTGGTCCGGGGTCCACTTAGGGTTTTACTTTCCTGTTGTTTTACCCAACCAAAAATTTCGATATTGGTCTCTAAATTTCAATTTTGAAGAGGAGAGAAATACTATGTTGGGCTCACTAAAAAATTCCTCTTCTATGAAAATCCATATTTTCTCGCTGTAGTGAGAGGTCAAAAAAATGAAAATGTCTGGAATCAAATTCTTCTTCAACAGAAAGATGTGCCCTTCAATGGAGATTTATCCTAGCCTCCTTTTGTTGATGATCTGTAGAGAGAGACCCAAAAAGTAAGAATCCCTAGCTTCTGCAACTGCACAATGTATTATCCTCGGGTTAGCTCTAATACCATGTTATATTTTATCATTTTATCAATATGATATAGGATCTTATCTGAGAGAATAACATGCACAAAAATAATCAAAAGAGACAAGAGACACAAATAATTTTCCTCGGGGAAACCATAAAGGAGAAAACCATGCAAATTCCTTAGAGATAGAATGAGCACCAATAGAAAAAGTAAAACCCAGAAGCACAAAGATGATCTCCGACAGTTGTTCTTTCTCTCTCATTTGTGTAAACTCCTCTTCTCTCACTCATGTGCTATAGTTGATTGAATGTGTGTTTCAAATAGAGAGTCTCACTCTCTATTTATACTAGTTTTCCACTTAACAATTACTTACTAGGGCCGACCTCACTAGGAGAGTCTAATAAACCTAGTACCCCTCAACTGTGGGTACTATTGCCCCGACTTACAAAGGAGGGTTAACCTCTATGACTTTACATGAATTTATTATATTAATGATTCTCCCGAAAGGAACATCGGGGTACAATGAAATAACATATAATATATACAAGTGAATACATTTCAAAGTTACAGATACATCAACACTTGAAGGAGTTCCAACTATCATTGAGACACGTAAACTTTCCCCTTTTTCTTGCACTCCTTCTCAATCTCATCCAGATCTAATTCCCCTAGATCCATTTCCTCAATCCCATCTTCTTCCATTGGCTCCATCTTCTCTTTTGTCTCTAACTCCTTACTATCTTGAGATTCCTTTCCACTCACTTGGGGTTCCAGGGTGACAACCTTACCCTTAGGGCCTCCCTCCTCCTCCCTTTTGGTCAGGATCACAAATCGATTACTACTAGATGGGCCTCCCCCTTTGTGACCTTTTCTTTATTGCTACTGGGGACCCGATATGGTATTTCATTTACTCCATATCTAAACAAATCCATCCTTTTCAGTCGATTTTCCCTGCATTTGTTGGGTTGGTTGGGGTTGGTGGTTATTCTTTGGGAAGTTTCAACTAAAATGGCCATAGTCATGGCATTATCTGCACCTGGAGGGATTGTGTTAATAATCTATTAGTTTCATCCACTCCTTGTCTTCCTAGTTCAAGCTAATGGCTTTAGGTAGTTCTTTTGATAAGTCCATGTATACAAAGATGCAGGAAAATGTTGTATATCGATGTTGTTTAGTTTATTTTTCTACTTTCATGAATTCTCTCAATGTGTTCCCAATATCTTGAAGGATTATGATATCTCAATGCTCACATGATAGGGAGTACAATTGGATCCACATCGGTCCATCCTCAAGTCTTCTTTCTCAGGGTTGAATCTCTCCTTCCATGGCCTGAGGTATAGGCCAACAGAGAAAAATAAATAAGGTCCCCCTTCGAGGATTTGGTCCCTATCCTTTTGATTGAAAAATACGATGGTGAAAAAACACTTGGATCCTAGGTGTAAATCATAGTTCCCTTTAGGGTTCCAATTGCAATTGATCCATATTACGATATCCCTTTCTTTCATCCATATCCTAATGAATTTTCCTATTAGATATTTTTCCTTCCAGAGTTCAATTTTGTCTCTTACCTTATCTGAGCAAATCTGAATAGCTGGGATAGTCTGCACCTGTGGTAAGCAACCTCATCCCAAAATATTCTTCGACGATCTAATCGATCCCCCCGCATCTCCTATCTCATTGATATCCTCCTCGTTGTCGTTGTTCCCTTCATCCTTTTGTACTTTCATCGTCATGTTTGGACTGTTGGAAGACGAGAGGGATTGTCCCCCTCCTTGAATGGCCAGGCCTAGAGCCGCCCCCAGTGGATGGCTAGTCGATCGAATGATCTCTATCGGCAAATGTTCCTGCGGCCTCCTTCCCAATCTTTGTTCGCTCAAAAACACTAGTCCCGCCTAGTGCGGTCCTCCTTAAAATCTAAAATTCAATAAATATTCTTGTACTCTCCCCAAATATTTTATTATTATTATTAAATATAGGAGAAATACTTATTCTAGTTTTGTGTATCACAATAAAATGTTGGAGGAAGTTATTTTGTACAAATATCGTGGAATCAACCTTCAACACAAGATCCACTAGAACTATATTGTTGAAGAAATATTAATTGAGGTTACAAATCCTATTTTGGCCTTGAGAACCTCTGCAATGGAATATATGTTTGGTTCATGAAGAATGAATCCTTCTTTGATATACTTGTTACTAAGTGATCTTTTATAATTGTTAAATTTGGGGTTGTATCATTTCAAAAGAAACTTGAAGGAAAACCAAGAAACTCAATAAGTATTTTACAATTAATAATCTTAAAATTTAAGTTGTCAAGGAACTTGGTTTTAACAATGTTATAATCCTCCTCTTAAAGGATGAACTTCCACCCTTTGATTAAGGCTATTGTTGGGGTTTAATGTACAAAATCAAGCTAAGTAACATAAATATTGATAGGCTTCCTAGAATTGCTTCAAATACTAGTAAAACTCACTCAAGACATAAGAGAGGGTGGACTAAAGATGCAAATCCTTGTCTTAACCATTGAGGATAGGGGAGTATACACCAAACCTACAGAAAAAACTAGGAAGAAGAATGAGATGCAACAAAAAGCAATGTCTGCCCAAAATGTAAAACTAAACATCCCCGATAGGAATGTCCATTAATAAAAATTCCTCCATGCTATATTTGCATGGGGCATAATGTTTTTCCCTAGAAGATCAAGATGGATCCTATCAAGATAGAGGTAATTATTGGACTGCTCCCTACAAAAAGCTCTTCCTCCTAATCTTAAAAAAAATATTGTGGGTTATCATTACTTGTATATATGTAAATATGTGTATATCTCTTTGAATAAATAAAGAGTCATTTCTAATCACTTCTTTCCAGAGCACTCTTTTCTATATTTTCAAGAATAAAATGAATCATCTAATACATGGCTTTGAAGAAACATTTATTTATTTGAATAACTTATGAGGTAAAGAGCTCTAATAGGACTTTGAATATTTTCTTGTATATCACTTTCAAACCAATTATTTTATGATTTTGTTATGCTAAGTGTTTTGATTCAGATTCTAATTATTTGAACAGACGCTCAAAATAATTATTTTAATTATCATGATCTTCAACATTTTCATACCTAGAGGTTACTAGTTCATCTACACTTGTTATCAAAACTTGACTCTTAACTATCTCTGAGGACACTAGAGGGTAAGTGGAATTGCTGCTTATGGGAACATTACCTTTTATAAAGAAAATAGAATGAAAGGCCTAGGGACACCTTTAAGTTATTCTCTTTTGACTTAATCTATAGTTAAGGCCATTTTGTTAAAAAAATTACTCATGTGTTTAGCAGGGCATAGCATGCTCTAGTACCAATCGACTTCCTATACTTAGAATCATTATACAAGGCAAACCCGTCGAGGTGTTGAACAGGCCTACTGGTAGCAGGTCAATGCTAAGTAATAATTTACAAGGAAGTTTGATAAATGCAAGTAAACCCATCGAGGTACTGAACAAGCTCACTGGCAGCAGGGATATGCTTGCATGGTACCAAGATAACCCCATCGGGGTATTGAACAGGCCTGCTGGCAGCGGGGAAATATCAGGTAAAAAGAGATCCAGTTCATGCACCACTAGGCACATAGTTTAACATTAAAATATGTTTTGGCCTATTGTTTTCATCAAAGAATAACTCTAAGATACCCTTGGATACAACAATATGATTTCAATCAATATCTAGGATATGTTTATCCTAGCAATAGGACCCATAGCTGTAAACTCCTACAAATTCAAAGGTGAGCTCAAAGAATTTTTGAGATGACAAGATATATTTACAACAAGGCAAGGGTGACTAGTTTTCCCTATGGTACTATTCATCACATCATAAATGATCAATTTATATCTTTATACATTTGAGCATTATTTTTTTTAATATATCTATCTAAATCCTTTCACTCTATTAGTTAGTATTTTTCTCTTTTACAAACTTATAACAACATGACTGAACTTTCTTAATTCTTTTGCAAATTACATAGTTTTCTTGTATGGCTTGAGGACATGCCATATCTTTGGTTTGGGGGAGGATTAGTTGAATTTATATCTTCATTTTTACTTATAAAAGAATCATTGCCAACTGATAAAGTGTTTGCGGGATAATGAAGATAGCGAAGTTGGCCTTAAAGTAGTGGATGAATAAGCAAGAACACTAAAAGAATTATTTCATATGAAAATTCGTATGAAGGATCATATGAAGGATCAAATATTGGTGTGAATAAAAGGCTGAATGATGAGTTGGATAAAAAAAATTATGATATTTTCGTACTTTTGATTAAGTGTTGGCTTAATTTTATTGGCTAAAAATCCAAGTCATACCATTAGGGTCACATCTATATGATATTATGACTAATGTCAATTAATGATTGTATGAATTAAATCTAATATGATCTTATTTCATTCCTATATGCATATGATACGACCTTCGAATAACTGTCGAGTACCTTTTAGTTATCATGACCCTGTCATCTTCGTCATTCTCCTTTTATGTTCGCACACATAAGCTATCAAATCCCTCCTCGTTGAACTAAGGTTATGATTATGAGTTTGGTTATACACTTGCATTAAGTTACATGTTCAACCTGTCCAAATATTGCTTTGGACATGGTTGAACCAACTAAAAATTAGAAACTCTTTCAATCATGCACTTTAGACGGCACACGCTCCAAAAATTAACCATAATGGCACGATCGTTTAGGCATGCCGAGTTGGTTGCATAATCGTTTGGCAGGTTGAATGTGACACGCTTTAAAACTATCACTATGCGAACATTCTTCAATTCCATCGCCATTACTAACCGTTATTACTATGGAGCATTTTTAGTCACCTTTCCTGAAAACCTTGTATTCCTTCCTCTGTTTCCATCATGCCGAATAGATTCGAGCCTGAAAGTTATCAGGATCTGTTTCAAATTATAGAGTTTAGGGAGAGTAGGGAAGTGTTTTTTCGAGCCGGTTGGAACCCATTCCTACATTCGTTGCAAGGTTACGATGAACAGATTTAATTGTTGTTCATAATGGTATTTGATGGGAGGAAGGCTAGACTAGATCACCTTTCCTTTCAAGTTACTGAAGAATCGATTTCCCGCGCCACTAAGCTTCCCCGGGAGGGTGAACTGTGGCATAAACATTGGTTCGTTCCGGGAGCATCACACAATTTTGATCTAAAGCCTAAGTTCTAGTATGTAACAGGTGTGAAAAGCTACCATCACAGCTAGACAAAGCTGGAGTATATCAAGCCGTTGACAGTCATCATTCACTTAGATACCTGCGAAGGGAAATTTAGCGTTTTTAAGTCTTGTCACCTTCGGTTATTATCCCACTTTGTTGATAATAGATGCTTGAATTTCCCTTTCTTTTTCTGTCATAGCTTAGAGAAAATGTCAAATTTGGTCCAGAAGAATACCCTGCATCCTAAGAGTAGTTTGTACGATCATAGTATAATCAAACTGTAATCTTGGATCAGCTTAAAGACCAAGCCAGTCTTGGGAAACCTTTGTTTTCAAATTTCTCAATCCCCACATCAATATTCATAAATGGTCTCGACATTTTCATCCCGATTCTTGACCAACCTCGCCCACAGCAGAAGAAAGCCCTGATGTTGTCCACCTTAATGAGGGTGTCTTAGAACCTAATTCACCTATGCAAGAAACCCCTTCTAGTCCTATGTCTGCTGATTTTGTGCCTTTTTCATGACCTCGTACTAGAATACATAAGGCTAAAAGCATCCAGCGTAGGCTTCGGCCCAGTACTCAGACCGTGGTTTAGGTTGATGAGAAAAATGACCATCCGAATGATGAGGCCGAGGTAGAGGAAATCAATCCTAGCTCATCCCTCTTAGCACTAGCTAGAGTCTCTACTGAATTTCTCAAGGACACCAATCAGATGGATATTCATGCATCTGAAGATCCCCTTCCTACTATCGATTTGGACCCGCCTTCAACAGAAATAAGTCCTCCATGGGATTTTAACCAGTCCCCAGAACCATTGACGCCACCGCATCCCACCTTAGAACAGTTAACTTCTGAGTTAACTCAGTTGACGAATCAAAATGAAGCACATGTCAAGTTAATTTTAGAGCTTCATGAAGAAAATAGAGAATTGTGGTTACAAATTAATAATATGAAGGATCTACATAAGACCGTTAGTATATCTCAAATGGATCAGCAAGCGAGGCATGCTCTTCTAAAAGCACAGGTGAGGAAGTTGAAGTACAAGCAATCTGTTCCATCCAAGTCAGAGGCAGCTGCTGATGTAGCTCTTCCTCCTTCCTCATGATATATTTTACTTTGCACTAGTGGGACCTGGTATTCTTCCGGTTTGGGGGGATGTTGGTCCCCATTTTTTCACTATTTTTGGGTTCAATACGTCGCATATTAACATATGTTTTGCTACATTTTAGTGTCTTTTTCACCATGTAGCTCCCTCTACAAGCTTCGGGTATGACTAAATTAGGATTTATGTCAATTCTATTTATTATCATCATTTTATGGTTTCAATGGTTAAAATTGGCATAATACGGAGTGCATTTGCTATATTAATTCATGTGTATTATTCTCTGTAGTTTATATGGTCTTTTTGGTGACCTAACAAATAGAGACGTGTTCAACTAAGTATATGGAGAGCATGCCCAGCTTGATGTCCATATCATCAAACAGACCGTGCATTTTTGGTAGCATGTTTCTGTGTATTAAGAGCATGAAAACGGCCAGAAACTGTCATCACCACGTGCCGGCATCTCAAGCGTTAGACTTATTCTGGAAGAAGTGCCCATCTAGTACTTTTGCATGACACCTCGACGCAAGCTTTGATTCGGACTGAAGTTATGAACCACATTGCACGCCTAAAGGAACTTGATCTGCGAGAAAAGAGGGATTGTTGGTTGTTAGTTGTTATGCACTTATTTGACATTATGACTGCCTTATCATGAAGAGCAGTCGACCACTAAAGGGTTGAATTTCTAGCCCCCATTAAACAATGTATATATATACGTTGTCATGCAACTCAAGCAGAGCTTCTTAGAGTTTGAGAGTCTAGAGTCTAAGTTTCTGCCTTTTATCAGTTTAATCTGAAAAACTATGTAACGCCACCTTTTATTCTGATGAAAGTCTTATTGTGTTGTATATGATTGTGTTCGATTAGAAGAAGCATAACTCTGTTCACTAGGAGGGCCCCTCGACAAAAAGAGTCTTTAAATCTTTGTTTAGGTTTTGTTATTTCTTTCCTCTGTAATTAGTATAATTCTGTTTATGAGTTGGTTAGTTTTGTTTCTATAATCATTCATGTTTCCTGTAGTATAGATTTCAAATTGAAATTATGTTAAGCATGTAGGTTCTTTTTATTAAATAGCAACCGGTTGCATTTAAGATTGCTTTCAAGTTTTTCTACAAAGCCTTTCGATTTCTAGATTAAATTTCTTGATTAATTATAATCTAGTTCTACTTGTTCCAGTTTTTATCATGAATCTACTTAAGAATATGTTAGTTTGTTTTGAATTATGAAATTAGTTTAGGTCGTATTACTATGGAATTCATTCGTTAAAGTAGGTTTGCTTCTTGTGTTACATTACAGTACTACGTGCATGGGGTAGCTGCTCTTCAATAAAGCATTTAAATTTATTGTTTCTTTCAAAGTTTCAACATTTTAATTTAAACATAGCGTCATACAGATAGTCTGTTCCACCTTTTATATAGACCTTCATTTCCACCTGTTATACAGTCGCTCATTCAGTCCTATGTGTTTTTAATTTATTTTAAAGTTTATCTTTCTAGTTTTTTTATTCTATCTAAGTAGTAATGGTTAGATAATGTTTATATTTTCTTTTAAAGACCTTTAGATAAGATTGTTTAAGACTTATTGTTAAAACTCATTTCTCCTTCCTCTTTCTTTTACCTTATGCATAGGAATGATATTATGTAAATTAACTCATCTCATTGATCTGTAATTGAGCCTTTGATTCAAGTTGTTCCTTCACTTTTAAATTACATGCATTAATAGATTAGGTGTTTATAATTTGTTCTTTTAAATTATATAATTGTGAAAAGGATCTATAAGATAGAACTCAAATCATCCTTGTGAGTTTTTTGTGTGTTCATAAACTATGTCTATCCTTGTATAGTACTTTGTAAATAGGAGTCACTCGTGTATAACCAATCATGTTTACTATTTCTTGTAACTGGACATTTCTCAGTTTACACATTTTTGTAGAGATCAAACTAGACTTAATTTCCTTTAGCTTTTATACTTCTTTTGAGAGCCATTTTGATACCTCTCCTGCCCCAGTTCCTATTCCAGTAAATGCCTACCCTCAAAATAATCAAGGAGAGTGGAATTGAAATGATTTAGCTAGTGCAGGTAGAGTTTCTATTTTTTCATTGTAAATCATTTTTAATATAGTCATTCTCTCAAGTAAAAATCAATCTCTCTAGACAGAATAGTTTATTGTCATAACACTGTTTATATCCATACATATATAAATAGTTTGATGTTACCTCTGCTTTTTAATTAGATCCTTAGAAGTTCAACTTAAATTCTTTTGAACTTTGGTTTATTAAATTATTACCACGACACTCTCTACCTTCGCATATATTTTGTAGCAACTCTAAGCCTACAAACCTCGGTTGATAATTAAATATTAGGTAAATTATTCAAGACAATATTTTTCCCAACAAACACTTCCATGGTCCACCATGAACATATCTGACAATGATGAAATAATGTGTAAATGCTAAAAATTGTGCTTGACTCTACAATATTTTTTTGCAAAAAGGAGAGGAGTTTGAGTCACAACTACTTTCATGTATAGTAATGTAATTGTAATCTATTAGTTGTAACCTACATGCATTTATTAAAGGGGAGGGCCACAAGTAGGAATTACAAAGTTTGATTGTTGTTCTATCCAATAAGATTGATAATGTTAGAATATGTAATGATGACTTATGTGGTATATTGATAAAATATCTTTTAAAGGCATAAAATAAGTCTAATATTATAAAATAGGGTTATCTCACATGCATCATTGTAATTATATCATTTGTAACCATTATCTATGTAAAGATATGGAAATTTATTTATCCCACATGGGTTATGGGATGCATTGTAATCCAAATCTCTTGGTATATAAGAGAAGTGAAGGAGACCCTTTTGGGTATGTGTTGAATGTAGTTCATCACACATCACGTGTTGTGTATGTCATTTGTACACACATGATTAGGACATGATTGGGTCATGGATCTTGATGTGATGCATATGTGAGGATGCCATGTAATATTGGAGATCTATTTTCAGAATAATGGAAGATGCAACCCTTGACGTGGACGTAGCCCATATTGGGTGAACCACGTATATCGGTGTTCTCTTGTTTTTCTCTTTTCTCCAATTTTATTTCATGTTTTATGTTGCTTGGTAGACAGAAGGATAGACTAGTAATGCTTTCCATATTTTATATTGTGTTATCATATTATTTAATATGTTCACAATATTCTAACATGGTATCAGAGTAGGTTTCTATGCTCTACCTTCTTTGGTAATTTTTTTTTTCAAGCAACATGTGTCCATGATTTTACTTGATATTTTCATTCCTTGTGGTTTTGTGACCTGATTTATAATACTCATGTGATATTTTTTTAGATCTGGGCTTCGTTTTACATATTTGATTTTTTTCTTTCAAACCCTAACCCTTGTGGAGAAGTGTTTGATGTAAAATTGGGCAGCATATTTTAGATATCTTTTTTAACACTTTCCCTATAGTTTTTAAGAAATAAATTGCAAATCTGATTTCCTCTCACATAAATACTCAATTTCAAAAAAAAATCCTCTGATTTCGTGTTCGGAAAGCGAAGATATCGTTGATTTAAAATCAGTTATTTTTTCAGAAATTTTCCATACATAAGGAAATATTGTAGAGCAAATATCTTTTGATTGAGTGCTCGTATTTCTATTTTGTTTATGTTGGTGCATGCCAAATGACTTCTCCAGTTCCAAAAACAAGCTATATTAACAATTCCAATAAATATTGACCAAGTTATGGTCATTTTCAATTTTCCGTTTTTTCTGCTTACGGTTTTCTGCTGCAGAGTGATAGATCCATCTTTTAGTAGCTGTTGGGCTTCGGTTTTGGTGAAAAAATTCTGTTTTTATTCCTCTCTTATCTTTAAATTCTTTTCACGAGCTTCTTAATCTCTTTGCATTAGGTTTTTGTTCTTATTCATCGTGTTTACAGAGGTTGTCTTATTCTTGTTTATGTCTATAACATTCTTTGTGTGGAAGATATTTTGACATTTTCAAGGGCTTGGATCTCTAGCGTGGTAATGGTGACATCAAGAATTAAACCTATGCTTAGGAATTAGTTGTTTAATTTCTATATTTCATATCTATAAGTGATATCATTGTTTTATTTGATCAATTTGTTTTGCTCAATATTCTAGCATGGTCTCAATCTTCTAATAATGATAATGATGATTCTATATGTGTTATCTTGTGATCATTATTTTCTTTATTTATATGTTATTGCTAACCTTTGTGTAAAAATCAATTTCATAGTTTTTATAAGCAATCTCTTTATGATCATTATACGCTCTTGCTAAATGATTTCTTGAGTAAAAACAATTTTTTGAATCTATGTGATATCATGGGTTGATCATAATTTGCTATGTTGATCATGTTAAACATTTTGATCCATTTTCATATATATCATGTCATGTTTATTTCGATCATATTTTACTCAATGTTTATATGTCTTTGAACAACCTTATAATTTTGAAATCTTTGTCTTGAGCACCTTGTTCTTGTTGCATCGATATTTATATTCTTATGATTGCAGAGGTTGTATTGTTCCTACTTGTCTCTAACGCTCCTATATGGAAGAATTTACATGTGTTTCTTGTCTCTAACGTTCCTATATGGAAACATTGACATCTTTAGGGAATTCATCTCTTGCATATTAAAATGGTGTTAACAAGAAATGAACATGTTCTTAAGATTAGTTGCGTGATGACTATATGTCTTCATATATTTAAGTGATATCTTGGCTCATTATTCTATATTGGTATCTATTATGCTCACTCATGTTTATGCTCCTCTATTTATTATATCACGTCATGTATTCTTTCTTGATAATCTTTTGCTCAAAATTTATATGGTCTTGCATAGAAGCAATTCCCATTATTTATATGTTCTTGAGCAATGTCGTTTTATCATCTCTTATGTTTTTTGGGCTTGTCATGTTTATTATATGATTTACTATTAGAAGTTCTTTTGTGCATATTAGTTATCTATGTTGTGGGATAGTTTGCTTCTTCTATTCCTTTCTTGTTTTAGCATATGATGGTTTTGGATCTCTGATTTTTCAGCATTGTTCCTATTTTCAACTTATCCTTGACTGCAACAAAGATGGTTGATGTTAAGAAGGAATGTAATGTTGAATTTTATCATATTATATCACAATATTCTAGTAATGTTGTATGATGGACATCCATCTTCTAGTGTTACTGCATCTTTCAGCTGTGTTGTGAAGACTATCTATTTCGATCATGTTTCGATGGAAACACCATTCAAGTATTGCATTCGCAATGTAATCTTCAGTAAGAGCTCTCTGAAGGTTATTTTGATGTATGGATCGAGGGTCCTTGTCTTCCTCATACGGTCTATTGCCGAGTTCTTTCAGGTATCAATTGAGTTACAAGTTGTGAATATTTTGCATCCACATGTTTTGTTGTGTTATGCAAACGTTCATCATACAACTTGGTTCAGATGCAGTTTCATGAGAAGTGGATGTTGTCTTCATCAAGTCCATGAGGCAAAGTGTGTTTTTTTATTCACATCGTATGGAGAATACTGGAAGTTGTCATCAAGGGGGATTTTGGTATGTTTCAACCTTCCTTCCATTTGTATTCTTTCTCCCAGTCATCATTAAGGGGGAGTGTTAGAATATGTAATGATGACTTATGTGGTATATTGGTAAAATACCTTTTAAAGGCATAAAATAACTATAATATTATAAAATAGAGTTATCCCACATGCATCATTGTAATTATATCATTTGTAACCATTCTCTATATAAAGAGGTGGAAATTCATTTATCCCACGTGTTATGGGATGCATTGTAATCAAAATATCTTGGTATATAAGAGAGGTGAAGGAGACCCTTTTGGGTATGTGTTGATTGTAGTTCATCACATATCACATGAGTATGTCATTTGTACACACATGATTGTGACATGATTGGGTCATGGATCTTGATGTGATGCATATGTGAGGATGCCATGTAATATTGAAGATCTATTTTCAGAATCATGGAAGATGCAACCCTTCCCGTGGATGTATCCCATATTGGGTTAACCACGTATATCAATGTTCTCTTGTTGTTCTTTTTTCTCCAATTTTATTTCATGCTTTATGTTGCTTGGTAGATAGAAGGATATACTAATAATGCTTTCCATATTTTATATTGTGTTATGTTATTATTTCATATGTTCACAATATTCTAACAGATAAAGCAAAAGCAATAAATATTGGTAGACCATCACAGTTGATGCAGTGACAATTCACAAGCTGGTAATACAAATAAAATCCATTGATAACATGCTTCAAATGATTAATGGTTATTCATTCTCTATTTCCAGCTAGTATACACATAAGGTAATGTACTAACAATGAATGCAATCACATATCCAAAATTAAAGTTTGAAGTAGACAATCAGAATGAAATCCTAAATTATATTTTGCACATGTTTATAATTAATGCAACTAAGTGGTAATAAAAAAATGGAATTGTGGAATAGAACAAGACTATTGAAAAAGTGAGTATTGGGAATTGAAGTGGTTTTTTATTAATAATTTAAATTATAGAGGGTTAGATGATTCATCCTTACTTAGGATGCATCCATTGTAAAATCCTGCTAAGCCTACTTCCACAATCACCATTGATCCATGCACTTCCACCATTTATTTATGTGTTCATTTATAGGTTATATCATACACTCTTGGAGACATTGACCCTTTCCATTTCCTAAGTAAGGAAAAGATTGAACTATACCATACGGCTCAAAGAAGGAAGGACTCATCTACCCCAACACCATCGTTTCACCACCCACCTACAAAAGTGCACATTGCCACCAGAGGTAGTTAAAGATACTCCCCCTAATTATTATTTCCTCCAGGACACTATGTGACTCCTCTGGTTCATACATATGAGTGGGCATAACCATATAGAGAGAGGTATTTTGTAATTCCTAGACAATAAGACCTGAGCATGTGTAATGTTTTTAATTTATTATTATAGTGCCACTAGGTTACTAGACTATGGACTATGGACAATATTATTATTATTATTTATTATTATACTTATCTATAACTAAATAATGGATCAACATGGACAACAATGTTGATGGGAGGTATTGGGTTCCACATGTAAAGGGGTTGGGGTTAGGAGTTGTGGCTCCCCATAACATACTATAGAGTCTTCCTAATTTTGATGTTTTTTACTAGAGTGGTCCTATTTTATCTAATTAATGTTTTTCTTGCACCCATGAAACCATATACCATGTAGCATGCAACATGCACTCATGCACCCATGCACCATGCACTATCCACACTGGTACTCTAATGAACTGGAGTAGATGTCAGACAATTAGAGGGAGTCTAGTTAATTGGGAGTTTTCCTTAGTTAATTGGTGTCTAATGTCAAGGGTCTTTCATTAATGAGATGAATTCGAGTCATCCTCACTTAAGTTGAGCATTTTTTAGATAAATTTGAATTATATTGAGTGCATGGAAGTGAATTTGGGAAAATTTGAGTCAGTAGCTAGAATTTGAGTTACCTTCATGCAAGGTGAGTAATTTATGGGTAGTTTGAGTTAGTTATAGTGGGTTTAAGTCAGTGTTGACAAATTTGAGTCATTTAATGACTGGGAGTGTAATTTTCAGTGGTTTAGATTTAATCTCAATGGATTCAAGTTACTCTATTGAGAACTTGAAAGGGTGAGTCAGTGATTTTGAGGAGCACTCTATGATTGAGAGTTGTTTCTCAATGGTATCTATTCAATCTCTTGGATGCAATTTGATTTATTCTAAAAGGATTAGAATTGCACTAGAGGTCATTCATTCTTAGATGGTTTATTTTTTTGGTCAGTGTAGAGAGTGGCCCTAACAAGAATGGAAATTCCAAAGGAGATTTTGGCATGATAATGTGCACACATTTTTACACCAATTGTCTTGCAGGGAATGGAGATCCTGTGAGGATAATTCTTGATTATTAATTCCTTCATTCATTGAGGGGAGGCTATTTGTTCATGGCGTGATTGTTGAGATATGGGTAATCTTGTTGCAGCCCAAGTATTCTATGTTTTGTGTGACCTATGTGCTTGGAGCACATGGATATTGGTTGTGTTTGGAGTAATCTTGATCAACTCTAGTATAGTTCCTCCTTTTCCACCACTTGAATCTGTCCTAATCCTAGGCATAAATCATGATTGTGAATGATGTTGTCCTAAGGGACCTAGGAGGTGAAGGTATCACCATCTCACCTGGTAGTTGGGTGGAGGAGTAAGTAGGTGGTGAGGGATTGAGTTGTGGCTTCTCAAATTGATATTTACTTGAGTATGGTATAGTTCAGTGGTGTCTACCACTTTTCTCTGTCCCAATCCACATAAATCCTGATGGTGAATGGAGATTTCCTAAGGGACCTAGAAGGTGAAGGGATTACCATTTCACTTGGTACTAGGGTGGAGGAGTAAGGGAGTGGAAATTCATGTGTTTTTGTCATTCAAGTTGTGAGCCTGAGTTTTATCTTTAGAGATTGATATAGAAGATACCTTCTCATGTGAATTCCAATACCTCAGATTCAGGGTGACCTTCATAGGTATTTTTTCCTGATAGTGTCTAAGGCTAGGAGGATAGTTGTCCGGTTGTTTCAATTGCGCACTTATAAAAGATAAGTATTTATGCTATTTATACTCTTATGTGTGTTGTTATATGTGTTCTAGTTGAGGCTCATATATCTCTATCATTAATATGTTTTTAATTTGTATATCTATTCATGGTGAATGGCTAACCCCATGTTGTTAAATTGGCATCTCACGGAAGAGGTATGTTGATGTATTAGACTAGCAGTTTGTATCTAGTTTGTTAATGGAATTTGTGATTATTAGGAGGTATGATTTTAGGACATTCCATATGGACATATGTGGTTTTTCCGGATCAAATCATCCATGGGATTATGGTTTTCATTTAATGAGGAAGATGTGATCTAAAGTAGTGTTATAAATATGTTATTTGAAGTAGAGTAGACTATTGATTTAATGGATGTTTTAGGAGGTTGTTTGCTTTTAGATTATGAACAATAATGGGTATGATATTTGGAAAATCTATATGTAACTATATGGGTGTATCGTATCAAGTTCCACATGGGATTATAGACTAATAATTTCATGTATTAAATATGATATGCATTAATGTATAAATTTGCTTTAAAGAAAGATATTGATGTTGATTTTACTATGATGTTAGAAGCTAGTCTTTTGTGGAATTATGTTCATGGGACAAACATATCTTTCGGGAAAACCATATGGTCGAGTATGGTTGTACAAATCAGATCCAAGATGGGTTTGGAAGTCTGAATTTATTGTTATAGGATCTGCTATGTTTAGGCTGTTAAAATATGCCTCGTTAGAATGTTGAAATGTTGAATGGTTACGGTCGTAAATGTATATTCGTGAAGGAATGCAAGTATGATTTATCTATTTGATTATATAGATATGGGTGGATTCCCATAGGTGTAAGGGAAGTTATCCAACATATGAGTAGGGTCTGGTATGAATGCATTCATGTGTCATTACACTGAAATGCATGTAGAAAAGGGAATTAGGTTGCATTAGGGTCGTATTCCTTAATGGTTGAATTTTTTGACCCTAAAGAGTGTTATTATGTTGTGCTTAGCTTAGATTAATCCATCCCATTTATTAAAGATCCTTGTTACTAACATTAATGTGTTTTCTAGGGTTGGGTATGTTACAAATGGTATCAAAGCCAGGTTACAACTCTATGATTGTTGTGCCTTCTATGAGATTATGACTCTATATTTATACATTAAAAATTATGTTATATATAATGTTTTAAAAGAGGATTATGAGGTGCTAACAATATTTTTATGGTCAACACCTTGCAGGCTCCAATACTTATTATTAACTCCAATATCTCAAGTCCTATGAGGTGTTAACTAGGCCATTTGTGATATTAAAACAAAGTATTTTATAAATATCTGATATGTTCCCTATGAAATGATTGCAATTGTGATCACATGCATTAGATATATTGTGATTATTATACCCATTGAATTTATATTTGTTTAAATTATGGAAACCATATAAATAAGGCTAAATGGGATATATTTTTATTCTTGTGTAGTTTTAAATCTATTGAAGTTGAGCATGTTTTAATAATGGATGTGTACACTGCATTTTTGTCAAGTTTACATAACAAAACTCTACGAAATCACCAATTAGGTCAAGAGGAGTTAAAGGTTAAGTTTTATAAAAATTAAACCCAAAAAGTCTTAGTTTATTTAAATAATGAATTTAAGTGAGAGAAAATGAGAATTTAACTTAAATCCTTAGTTTAGCTATGTGAACTTAACTTTAATTTTAAGCTTAGTAACATGTTGAATTTAATTAAAAGTTGTAGTTTAGTTAAACGTTGATTTAAGTTAAGGTTCTAATTTAGTTAAATATTGAATTTAACTTGAAGTTTAGTTGGTTAAATAGTGAAGTTGAGATGTGAAATTGGTGATTATTAAGTGAGGACAGTTTTATTGATTAGTTATAACAGTAAATACATTTTAGGTTTTGAATTAATATAAGGGGTCATAAGCCCACACAGGTGTGGCTCATTGGCGGTTCAGTTGTTATGAAATCACTTGTTGTAACTTGGAGGTCACGAGATCAAATCCCACTCGGGTTTACCTGTGTCCCATGTCTTGCAGCAGTTGTGGGGCACCTNAAGGGGTCATCAAAAGATGTTTAATGGGTTGGCAATTTGGAATAGGGCATAGCTAATATGTTATTAGGTGGGATATATATATTGAAGGATATATTAGGAATCGATGGGTGGGTGGGTGGGTGTGTATTAAATGATTAAGAGTTCCCTTGTTAATAAGGTAAGGAAACCAATTATTTATACTAGTTTCTTTGCTCAATGAAATATATAGAGAACACATTTTGAAGGATTGGTGAGGGTTATGTTATTGGATGGAATGCCATCCTCAAGAACTATGCAATTTAGTTATTCTATATATGATCTATGTTATTGGTTTGTTAATATATTAGTGTATATGGAGAGCTTTGGAGAACATGCATCCTTTTGTGAAAGTTTTAATGATTTAGATTACCAATTTGGAAATGGTGTCTCTCTGGAGAGAACAAAACCCACGCTCAAATTGTTTTAATATATATTAATTAATCGGTATGGTGTTTTGAAAGGTTGTCTCCATGGAGAGAGAATAGCCCCCATGTAATTGTTTTAATATATATTAATTAATTGGTATGGTGTTTGGAAAGGTAAGTCCCCTAAAGATAAATTATCCCCAACATCACAACTGTTTAATTATTTCATTGTTTAATTGTTTATGTATATGTATTATTAATATATAGGATATGATGATACTAGTATGGCATGATTTAATGAGGAATTATTCGATGTATATGGTATTGGATGTGATGAAGATTGGTCTTGATTGTATTTTGATTGATGTATTCTATTTGATCTATTTTGATCGATGTATTTTGATTGATGTATTATGTTTGATGTATTTCGACAGATGTATTCTAATTTATGTATTGTGGTTGAAGTATTCGGATTAATGTATTATGATTGATGTTTGTATGATCAGTTGATGCATGTATGGTTTTCATTGGTTGATATTAGTGTATGATTTATATATGTTCAATATACGATGGATACATGGTTGAAGAATATGAATTAATGTATTATGAATCGACGTTTGTATGGATGATGTATGATTGATGTTGGTTGATACCGATTGCTATTAGTTAATGTACAATGGCCTTTTGGAATGCTCCCTAAAGAATACTTATGTTTTGTGTTGAGATGAAAAGTAGTATGTTTAACTACTAGTTGTTATGGCCTTTTGATTTCATAGTTAGATTAGAATTTATTTCATATTGCATGAAGATGTATTTTATGTATCTTGCATCTTTAAACCTGATGGATAATCATATGAGTGATTGAAATTTGATTTTCAGGTGGATGTATCTTTGTTGAATATTTAAAGGAATTGCGATAAGGTTTGAAGACCTTGTGATGGGGATTGAAGATTAACCCATGTTGCCTTGACAACGCTCTACTAGTCTTGGTTCTCCCATAGGCATTGGAGAAGGACATGTAAGTATGTGGTAGTGGGAAGTATTGTGGTTAGAAATTTGTTATCTTTCTAATACATGTATGGGAATTTTTGTTATCCTTTTGTAAAGACATGTATAATTTAGCATGCATTGAGGACGACACATTATTTTAAGGGGGAGGGGATGCAATGCCCCAACGGTAAGCCCCGAGTATGTGTAATGTTGTTATTTGATTATTATAGTGGCACCAGTTGCCTAGACTGTGGACATGGACATTATTGTTATTATTATTTTATTATTATTATACTTCAACATGGAGAACAACGTTGCTAGGGGGTATTGGGTTCCACATGATAGTTGTTCACTTTGAGAATCAACTCTCTTCCCATTCATTTCAGATGAATAATCCAACATCTAGTTTTGATGAATTTTTAGGAATAATTTTTCATTGAAACTCAAATTAAGGGGTGTTCCTATGAATATGGGTAACACTTTTTGGCAAGCGGAGGACGCAAGTATAGAAAAAATGAACTTGATCAAGATTTTGTTAATCTCTCGATCAATATTTTAAATCTCAATCAAGAGCTTAACAAAGAGGTTGATCGAGATATTGTCATTAGTAAAAATAAATAAAACTATGTAGAAAGATTCTAGAAAGTAAAAGTATCTCAATCGATTTTTTAGTTTAACCGCAACTAAACCCTTAGTCGATCTATTTAAAAATGCATTCATAACCTCGATCAAGAGTTTTTAAGACCTTGATTGAGATAATAGCTCAATTGAGGGCTTGAAAACCAAGATTTTAGCCCCATTTTCTGCAAATTTAATTTTACGAGCCTCTTTCCCAGGCCTAAACCCTTTTGTGGGATGCACCCTTAGACAAATTTTGAGGTCTAAAATGGGTATCCTAAGGAAAATACTAAAATAATAATTAAAACAATCAAATATTATTTATAAATTTTGAAGGAAAATAGACAAAAACTACCTTTTTTTGTATTCAACTTATCTTCCTATGATTTTAATCAAATTTTGAGTGGGAGAACTCATTGGATGTACAATTCAATCCTACATCCAACGAGTGCGCACACTACATACTTTTGATGGACCCCACCCCATGAAAAATGAGAAGTACATTATTTATGAAGCCCACCTCATGAAAAATGAGAAGTACATAAAAAAAGATGGTTTTTTTATGTACTTCTCATTTTTCATGGGGTGGGCTCCATTAAAAGTATGAAATGTGGGTGTAACATGTTTTCTTATGTACTTCTTATTTTCATGGAGAGAGGTCCATCAAAAGTATGCAATGTCGGTGCAACACGTTTTTTATGTACTCCTCATTTTTCATTGGGTGGGGTCCATCAAAAGTATGTAGTGTGAATTCTGCATCCAACAAGTGCTCTCGCTCAAAATTTGAGGAAAACCATAGAGAGATAAGTTGAATATACAAATTAAAAAATAGCTTTTTTATGACAACTATGCCAAGTCAACCATTATGGTTGACTCATTTTCTTGAAATTCGATTGGTTCTTGGATTCCAATGCATTAATGACTCATTTTCTTCTAAGGCCCATTTTAGACCTCAAATTTTCTCTAATGCTTAGCTAGTGGACTTCATACGGATGGATTCATCGATGAATTGTCTATCCACTTGAATATAATTTACGAGTTTTTGAGTTCATATGATTTTTTTTTCTTTTCAAACTTACACTTAAAACCATATCAGGATCTTCAAAGGAGTGCAAAAAAAATCAACAACATAAAAATTACAAACCAAAAAATTTCAAAAAATATATATATGCACCACATTGGCACGTCCTCTTAAAAGGGTATTCTTTTTAGTAAGCAATAAAAAACATGTTTATGTGCGCACATGTGTATGAATTGCTATTAAAATTTTCGATGGTTAATTTCAAAAATTAATAAAAATATAATTTTCCAAAATAAATTTAAAAAAAAGTGCGCCCCAATGCATTATGTGTATATTATGTTAAAATATTTTTTTCAAAAACTATACATTTACCACTAAATTATTTTACATGGCCACAAGCCACTTGTTAACTATTCATGAAATTTACAAGAACAAATCTTTCATTATATGCAATGTTAACATATTAAATGATATTGTTATTTAAAATATATATATAATTGAAAAGAAAACATAATTTCCTACAATTTGTTTTTTTGTTTCATGCCAAAATTCATAACATGTATGAATTTTGAGGGCTTCAATTTAATAAATAAGTAAAAAAATGATTTTTCATATTCACTTTTGGCCAAAAAATGTGGCCAATCTTCATGGATTCACCCCAAGGATCTTTATAAGATCCAATATATTAACATTTATCTTATTTGATATAGATATATAGACTTGTGATTGAGGGAGGGATGTTAGGCTAATAGGCTAAGTCACAAAGTCTTTATGTCACTTTTAATTGCAATATTCATTTAGGATAATAGTGATTTATTTCAATGATGATTAAATAAGTCATCATGCAAGATTTTAGGATCTAGAGAATATCTCCCAACGACATCATCCATTGTACTATATATTTGTTGCTTTAACATGGCTATTATGAGAGTTGTCTATTGAATCTTTTACTCCTCTATTTATTTTACTATATTAGCCAAATGAATTGAAATAGAATTCGCTAAGGTCAATAAAACTTGAATGACAATGAAAGAAGGAATATCATCTAAATAAATTAAGTAGCATTTTTTTAGTTTTTCTTTTGTTAATTTCCTCTCGTCTTTAAAATTAAAATATAATATGATTTTCCATTAGTTTTTTTTCCATTCATTTTAACTTATTTGTATTCTTATTCTTCTTATTATTATTATATAAGATCCACGAGGTAGAAATGTCCCCTACATTACCCCCTTCTATTGTAAGAGAATTAACTATTAAAAAGGAATATTACCATAAGTGCTAGATGTTTTGGACAACTCTGATTGGACCAAACATTGGTCATTCTAAAATTATAGATTAGTGTCGTTAAACGTATCCAGTATAGAGTAGTGTTATTAAAATAGTTTATATTATGGAATTCATTTAAATAAAGACCACTAAATTTTAATATAATGCAATTTTGAAGAATATAATTAATTTAAAATTTCTTCTAATAAAATATAATATAAGCATGTGATCACATGTTTACATAAAATAAAGTTAACATAATAAGCATGAATAATATAATTTACATAAAAGTTAAGATAATATTGAATATGAATAATATTGTTTACAATATGAAAATTATAGTGGTATTTATTTTTAATAATATAATTAAAATTATAAAGTTTTGTATCATGTTATTAATATAGTTGAGAATAATAATATTTACAATCCATTTTGATGTTTTGATTTATATTAATAAATAATGTTATAATTAACATTATATCACTAAAAAAACCATCTAAATCTTATATTTATCAATATCAAAAGAAATTGAATTCTTTAAATATAAAATTGTATTATATATTTATATTTTAAAATTAGCTCAATCTTTCTTCCAAATTTATACTCTAAAATTATATAAATATATTTTAATTTATTATAATTTTTAAACATTATATAAATCTATATTAATTAAAATCCACATGGTGGCAATGTCTCAGACGTTGCCACATGTCGTTGCAAGTTAACTTGTGGCAATGTCCCGGACGTTGCCACATGTTGTTGTAGGTTAACTTGTGGCGCTATCCCAGACATTGCCACATGTCGTTACAGGTTAATTTGACAAAACTAGCATTTTTTTAGTAGTGAGGATTTTCAACAAATCATTTCATTTTTATACTGACGCTCCAATTTCCATTCTGCTCTCCATGCATCCTAGTGATGAATAAATATGCATTATGATTCTTCTATTATTTCTCATAACTTCATATAATTCACAAGAAAATTAATATGTTGCAAAAACATAAAGATCAATGGATATGCATACACTATTAGTATTTAACAATTAAAACTGATGTATAATTAATATGTTCTATGTTTTAAAAACATGAGAATAAATATAGGTACAACAATTATAATCTAAGATGGTGACAAAATGAGTGTTGTAATTAAATAAATGAATGTGGATTTTCGGCATAGATATTAATGGATTTCAACATTTTATACATGCAACATAGAAATGGATGGATCTAGATACATCGGGGGTAAATCTATGCTGCAGATTAGAATAAATTGTTCTCTTTATGTTTCTCATCGGATTTTAGGGATTGATAGTTGGGTTTGACTTAAGAATTTGCACTGTTATTCTGTAACAACTGGAAATAACCTATAGAATAAAACATTTATGAGCAAAAATTGTTCTGGTTGAATGGACACTGAAACCATGAATTTTGGTCAAGTCGTTTGAGCTCATCATAATTTCCGTGAAAACATTTCAAAATATTAGCCTCAAAGTAAGTCTAAACAATAACTAATATTTTCCAGCATTTCGAAGGAATCTTGTTTGAATCATATTTAACCATATTAATGAATTTACCATTTGGTGCTTAGGTTTTAGTTTGTAGGCTGTGAACCCATGCCAATATGTATTGCATGGTCCAATTTCTATATACAGGAGTCCTGGTTATCTTAAGAAATAGAGTACCGCTAGTGACGCTAAAGAAAGCTGGTGAAATAATATTAAATAAGAGTTCCAGTAATCAAATTTATGACTGGGCTTTGTCAATTGAAATAAGTATGAATCAGCCGCCTAGCAACAAATCACAGTACAATAGAAATAATGACAAACACGATTTATGTATTCAATATTTTTGTAAAGAAAAAAATATTATACAATAGATAACTGCAACGATAAACTAACCATAGTTGATTTCACCAATCCCCATATTGTTCCCAGCTTAATCCCTCTACACAAAAGGTAAAATTCTATAAAATATTTGTCATAAAACAACATAAGGTTCAATTGGATGCATGCACTTCTGGTTGGGGTATGAAGGAAATTCCTTATAAAGCATTACAAACATGTGACACTGTGCACGATCCATTACAATAATCACTTCGTTTTTTTCATCAAAGAGATCATACAAGCCTCTTCCTTCCATCTGTAAGTTCTTCCTTTTGTTGTTGCTTCCATTTCCGAAAGATTCATTTGGCCCAGTCCAATTGCATAGGCTGATAACCAAAAACTGGACCTGTTTCTCTTGGATCATTCCAAGTCTTTGATTTTGTGTCTAAATTGGAATAATATATTTGCCGTGATGAATAAAATGACCAATAAAAGAAACAATTAATAAAAGAGAAACACAATTTGTAATCAAGAAAAAACTAGAAGAATGAAACAAACATGAAGGTGGATTCAATGATAACAGCAACCAAAATACCATGAATAAAAGAGAAACACAATATGTAATCAAGGAAAAAAATAGGAGGAGAAAACAAACCTAAAGGTCTAAACATTGTTGTCATTATGGAGGCAGTGGAGATTGAACGCGAAGCTCGATACCAATACTTGACAATTTCAATTTATATCCACCGACACCTCATCACCATGTTTATAATTTCCTGAATTCCAACTCCATTTTCTCTTCTTAGATATGTCTTCAAACATCTTCTTAGATCCTACAAGCCTCTAGTACTGAACCTTGAAAAAAGATAGGGTTTCAAGGGGTCAGCTAGGGTTTCAAGGAAAATGACCACATGCTGGGGAGAACAAATCTAAATCGATCTAAGCTACAAATTGATGTGAGAATTATGAAAGACTCTCATATTATATAAAGAAACATTGGTGAAAGTTTGAGGCAGATATTAACTCTGGGAAATACATATGTACTCAATGTCCTCAAATACTGCACAATCTCTCTTAAAGTTGGAAGACAATATTAAAATCCTTCGAAGTTTCTTTGCAGATTAAATTGTTTATACGATTACTTCATAATGTTCCATATCTCCCAAGTAGTGGAAAAAAAATGAGAAGTCGATGGAGTAAAAACGTATGGTATTTGATTGGTTAGGATGTTAATTGAAAGCATTGAGAGCATGTAAAAGGAATGAACATGGCAGGATCGTAAGAGATACTGTAGGTAAGAAGTGATTGTGAAGCCCCTCTTTCTTTTACTATTTTCCCTTAAGGAGTTCAATCAATATTCACCTTCTAACACTTTTCAATTCCATTTATACAAAATTTAAGGTTCCCTTACATGCTTATTTCTTCATGGCGTGGGCTACCCAAGGTCTGCTATCAATTCCCAATAAAATTCCAACTTCTTTCAGCTAATCCATTAACTCGATTTCTAGTGTAAGATATAATGCTTTGAGTGTATGAGAGTATATTACAGTCAAGGTTTTATTGATAGCTTGGGTTTGCCATATTTTATTACACCTTGTCGAGTTTTACCTATATTAGATATTAAGGGATAGTAAATTATGATAGCACCACCCATACCTGTCGTGCTCTACAACATTTCTTTGAACTCCAAATTTATCTTTAACTCCAACAATTTATTATGACTGTTGATACACTCCTATGTCATGCTCACTATTCAAGAATACTTAACCTCCATTTTTTTACCTTGATCCCTTTCATTACCATCTCTGAGATTTACTTGTGTCATCTTACCTCATCCAATCTACCATTTTACTCATGTGACTTGTTGAATGATTCATCAATGCCTTCCTCCTCACATACGGTTTCCTATCAGCACCAGCTAATGATGGATACATAGAGTTTTTTGGGATAGTACCTTGGGATCCACTTACCATGTTGGTGGTATCCCTTGTAACGATTATCAGTACACCTCTTTAACTAATATTTCAACAGTATCCTCCATGTTTGAATACAACTACTTTATTCACATGGTTAGGATTCGTACTCTATAGATTTGGACGAAGACCTTGGGTTTTCAACTTATAAAACCTAAGTTGTGCACGATCGTTCCATACTCTATGACACAACTCTAGCTATTGAAGATCTGTTATTATACTCATGTGGTTGTGATCCAATTTTTCAAATCATGTGTGGCCTTGTATCCCGTATTATATGATGTATACGTATATTGTTAAGGAGCTAGTGTTCCATATTATTGAACATGGAATCCTCAGTGATGATATTGAAAATTGACCTCTACTTCTCTATTTCAGGTACTTCTTTGCATCTTGGTCTTAGTCCTCTGATATTATGATTGTAATGCACTTCATCCATAACTACCTTCTGACCTCATACATTAGGGGGAATTTGTTATACCTCATATTGTCACTTCTTCGTTCGAGTGATGACATTCAATGTGTCGTCACAAAAAAGGATAAAATGGATAGAAGGGCCTTAACACTATAAGTGATCTGGACCTAAAATACATGTTGTTCACTCCACCATCAACATATTTTGGTTATGATTTTTTCATATATGCACGACTTTCCTCTTGACAACATGTGTATCATACATGAGTTGCATGCATACAACATGTGTATTCCTCCTAAGAGTTGCATACACGAATTTAAAACCATGTACTATATGTAGGTTTCCTTCTTCCCACTCGGGTATTCCATTAAAACGCATTAAAAATAAAAATAAAAATAAACTAATCACGAAGCAATTGGGGTCATTTTGGAAACCACCCCATCTCCCTTAACCACCCTAACCTCATAACTTCTCCTCCCAATGGAAAATAAAAAGAGGAGAGGGGCTAGAGAAGAGGGGGATATTTTGGAGACAATATTATGTTGGAGAAATTCGCTTGGAGAAGAGAAGTAAGAGGGGTCAGATCCAGGTTTCAAGGAAGCCAATTCAAATAGAGATATATGTAATTGTTCCAAAGACTTCATTAATAAAGAAATTTGTTTCCTTCCACATCAATGTTATGCATTTTTAAATTATTTGTAAGCAATGATATTGATTGTTGTTATGCTTTAAGTTTCAATCTTTATATATTTTCATGCTTCATATTTTATAATAGTTGAAGGTGCATTGAGAAGGGTGATTCCTTTGTTGCAGATATTGGAGCATTGGAGCAAGGAAGCATTTGGAAAGAAGATCAAGCTAGGATCAACCTTCAGAATAAGGTATGCATCCTCTATTCCTTTGAATTTTTCCTTTCGTATATGCTTGTAGAACCTCTTATATATGTCTGTATAACCCATAGTATGTTGGTGGACTCAACCCCATCCATAGGATAAATTTCCTAACAACTCCTAGCCCTAGATCAACTTTGACATTGTCAGCCAATTCCCCAACTACTTAACATGGGAAAAACGCTTATGGGTGTGTGCAAGTTTATGAGGGTCTCTTTTGACACATTAAATGCAATAGAAAATTGAAAAAACAATCATCACTCAACTTACATGGATATTTTCAGACACAGACATAATGAATCTTTTGATAAGTAAAAAAAATGAAATGTAGTAAATTGAATGAAAATATCCATGTAAGTTTTGAATATATAATTTATTTCTATTGAAAATGTTCTTAACTAGATAAAGTTTGAACTTTTTTAACGATCACTTTTTTCTATTTTTGGGACAACTTATAAGGCATATGTTTTTGTGGGTGCATCCTTTGTGTGCCTAAATGAGAGAATCATCTTACAAAAACTGGTAGACATACAGAGAATAGCTAGAACTAGTGCAGCGATATTTTTCCAAAAATAATTAATAATTTTTTTTCAATTATTTAAGTGATCAAACATCGAAAACAATACGTCAAGTGTGGGTTCATCCTTTGAAGGTATTAATGCAATTATTTAGAAACAGTTTTTTATAGCATGTATAGGTTGGCGTCCTTTAGTGCACCATACAATTTTTTTTTAATGGTTGAGAAACCTAAGAGTTATGGACAAAACATTAACAATGTGTTTTTTTAGTCAAGGAGTCATGACACAAGAAAAATAAGAAAAAAATAGAAAAGTATATATATTCTTGTTAAAATTTACATATTTGGAATCTTCAGAAAAAATAATATTTGTGTCTAAAATTTCATAAAAAATGATGGTGTGCATCATACAATAACCAATGTCTAAACACGATCATATTAAAAAATTGGATGTAATTCTCAATTAACCATGGTTTATCATACTCAAAGACATAGGAATGATGAATTTGAAGAAAAGTCCATAGCAGACACATAGGCATTGGAATGCCACATGTGAAGAGGTTCAACCATAATGGAAAGAAACACGCATGTGTATTGTTTAAATTCCAAAAAAAAATTCATGCCAAAAAACAACATGCACGCATTGTAGTTTTTCAAAACATGCTCGCATTTTGTAAAACAACAATGCATGTGTGATTTGTAATTTTATGATTTTCACATTTTTCTAATTGTAACAGTTTTTTAATTATTTGTCAATTATAACATTAATTCTATTATTTTTAAATTATGGCATTAAAAAAAATTCAGGGTTATAAAGGGTTAAAGGTAGAGGGGAAAGAGTGGTAAGGGTTTATAGGTAGAGAAAGGGTCGGGGGGTGCTATGTTCTTAACGATAGAGAAAGGGGCAGGGGATGGTAATGGGTTAGAGGTAAAGAAAGGCATGATTGGTGTTAATGGGTTAGAGAGAGACGGAGAGAGAGGGGGGTGAAAGGAGATACATTGAGGGGTGTTAAGGGGTTATATGTAGAGAGAGGGGGGGAGTGTTAAGGGGATTCTAGATTCCCAATACTGTTATAGTTCTACCCCTATATCCTAAGAAATTTGAAGATGTAAAGAAACAACTCCTAAAGTTCTTTTATTTATGTGTACAATAAAAAATCTCTCAATTCATGAGTTGGAACATATGGATCTTGACAAGATTTATACAATCTCTGTTTTATGAGAAACTAAACATAGAAATTCTCAGAGCAATGAAAATGAATCCTTCATTTGTTATTTGCTAGCAGAAAAAGATTAAATTTCGACGAAACAATGTAGTAATTACATGTGGAGGAAAGGATTTCCTATAGAAGACGAGTGTAGGGTTGAGAAGAGGAAAGATATTGAAAATGGGGCGGTACATTATCTTTTCCAATGGGTGAACGACTTATAGGGAGGAAATATGGAAACCATAGGAATCTATGCTTTTCTTCCCACAAAAATGGTTACTTGAAAGTTTCCATTTATAATACAGGAAGATTTGTTATTGGTTTTGTCAGTAGAAAGTATCATTTTCAATAACAAGTGGAACCACGGAATCTTTCATTATGTTCCATTATCATTTTGTACTCTGATAAGTGGTAATGCACCTATATCATAGAAAACTTGGCTCTTTAGATGCCTTTTCTTTAACACTCTTCACTATCCACTTCTATTGCAACTTAGAGATTCCATTTAGACCCAATTGAAAGCTAAGGAAATGCTTTTATCTGATGTCAAATTTGGGGATAAACATTTATGCAATCCAATAGAATATCTGACAATACTCCTATATTTTAAATTCATTATAAAGAAAGCAAGAGGATAAGGGTAGTAAAGTGACCGCAGTCATCTTTTTTTTTGTAATGTACACATAGTACATCCTTACATTGATAAACAAAAGCTTTAAAATATATTGAATATTTTGGGTGTGGTTCATTGGACAATATCCCATCAAATAAAACCTATAAGGTTCACTAGATATCCTCTCCTTGATATATCGGTAAGAAATTAGATGTCGTCTACTGTGATTTCCAAAACTTCCCCTTTGAGAATCAATGCACCATGGCCAGGGTCCCAACAATGAATAAATGTATGAATCAATCCCCATAAACCCCAAACTATGTACCTTCAAGGTGCCAGAACTGGCACAGGTATTTGGCATGTCCCAAATGAAATCATTTTCAAATAAACAGTTAATTTGGCCTATCCAATTCCTAAGGGTTATGTGGAAAAGTCAAACTATTGAGATTTAACCCCAAGGCCTATAGTTTCACATGTAAATTCAAACTCATATTTGTGGAAGGTGGAAAATGTGTCAATAAATGATGGAATAAAGATTAAATTCTCCAAAATGAAGTGGCAATGGGTCCTAGTTGTCCATGGGGGCGCATAAGTGTATGTGTGGGGTCCACATGAGGGAATATTCCTTATTTACACATGGCATCATCCTCAAATTCAAATTTGGAGGAAGGATTTACTTCGAAGGTGGTGGATGAATATTTATAGGCTACATTTTGGCAATCACAATATTCTACGACAAATATGACAGTTATGACAACTCTATGACACCTTATGACACTTATGACAGATTCTCTTACAACTATGACATGTATGACATCTAAGAGCTAAAAATAGACCCAAGAGGACGCATGAGGTGTGTGTGGATCCTAATGAAAATTCATGAAATGTTTCAGTTCAAAATTCATGAAGGGAGAGCAAGAAAATTCAAGACAAGTGTCACTTGGGTTAATGTAATGACCTAGATTAACACTAATTCAAGTTAATGAACCAATGGGAAGGTAATTCAAGTTTATTGGAGGGAAATTAGACCAAAGATGTTATTAAAAGAGGAGTGATTAGAAATGGAGGATATTTTTATCATTTTTTAATTGTCCTTTGGAATTTGGAGATAGTTTTCTTATCTATTGCATGATGAGTGTTTACTCTCCCTGCTTGAACCAATTTCGAGGGATTTGGATTCCTTTACAAGTTGGTTGATGGAGAGGTAATTCAACCCTATAAATGGATGTTATTGATGATGTTTATTTGAATTTTGATTGTTTATACATCTCTATTTCTCATTTATATCCCTATTCTCCCATTCCTTCTTCTCCATTCCCCCATACTCTCATGTGATGGAGCACTTGTTGGAGTGGTGCTTTTGATTCGCTGAATCTATTTGGTGCACAAGATTGGGTATATCATGTATGGATATGTACTCTAATTTCCATATTCTCTGTAATTCAAAATATAAGAAATACCTATGTGAAATTCTTGCATTCCCATGCTCTTGAATAATTATTTTTCATGAATTTGGATTCAACCTTGAAAGAGTTTTATATCAGATTTGTATGACGAATTTTATCTGAATTTGGTGTTTTTTGGGAATAAATTTGTATTCTATATATGGAAATTATATTTCATGTTACTAAATGAACCATTTATTCTATTGTTTGTGTGCCAAACTTGTAATGCAATTTCCCCATAAGCAATCTCCATGAAAGTTACCATACAAATGTTGCACCTCATAATCAGTTTGAAGAGATTAATAACCATGAATAATGATATCCATTTATATATTATATTAATCCCCGTACTCTTTTCTGAAATTTTGGAGGTTCGTACTGCATTTGGAGAGCCAAAAGTGTCATCTACCCTTGGGGATTTTAACATCGATTTTCCTAGTGTTTTTGTCATTATTTCCATAGGGTAAAAATTAAGTTGAAGAAGCATTTGGAAAGTGTATGAGAATTAATAATATGAATTATATATACTAACACCCCTCAATCCATTCCATATAGAATTTGAATTCATTTGGGTCCATTTGGATCAACTTGGGTTTCACTAGTTCAAAGCTATAAATTAGTCAAAATTATGCAAACTTGAATAACATGTCAAAATAAGATTTCTGGTTTGAAAATCGAGTTTCTGAAGTATATTAGGATGTTTTAAATCCCGTAGTGTCCTTCGATAATAAATTTGGAAATTTTCGGTGGTGTTTGGAACTAAACCAAGAAAGACTAGTTTACTATTTTTTCCTAGTTTCAAAATTAGACAAAGTATTGAAGGAGGAGGTATGTGAACTGTTTGTGAAAATTAATCAGCCACACCATATCAAGAAGCCACATATATCAGTTTATTAATACTATGAGAATCGAATATCACTTCCCTTGAGCTTCCCCAGTTGTCTCATAACCATGGATTCAGTGTGAAATCCATTGTCAATCAGGGTGTTGAGAAAGAATGTTTTCAATGTCAAAGTTTTGAAGCCTCTTTGAAATATTTTGGATAGTGTACCTAGTTTATCCAAAAAGGTACACTATAGTGGTATCAGAGCATGGTCCTTGCACCTGTGCATTAATACTATCCATTGAATAAAAATTTGCAGCCATGTATTACTATTACGATGCCTCCTCTGAAGATGATTATTAGCAATATGAAGAATAATGTGGATGGTATGAGGAAGCGTTTCCATTTTGCAGCACTTCTTACAATTTCATAAGGGATGAGGTTTATCCTTATGACCCTATGTATTGTGAATATGTATGTGAAAAACCACCATGAGCTACTCCTATGAATGAAATAGAAATCTTGAGAGCAACATGTAAAAATTTTCCCAAAAAATATCAAGCATATCTTGCTTTGATGGTAGAGATGCATAAGACCATTATTTTTGAAGAATTTGTTGATTGGGTGTTTGGATATAGGTATAATAGTGCATACGTGAACTCAATAAGGAATAATAAGCAATCCACAAGTTTGGAGGAGCATGAAAGGAGTAAAAATAAACCTACTTGTGAAAATAACAGAGATATATCTTCTCTATAGATAAGGAAATTATAAACAAGTTTATGGACCACATGGTGTGGGTGTGGAATAAATTTCAGCCTAAAGAAGATGAAAATATCCCATATACACCATTAAAGGAATAAGTAGATACTCAGGAAGTGTAGCATCAATCACCTCGAGGTGATTGCAGAGAAGAACATGAAGAGGGAATTGAATACAAGAACACAATCCTTATTGATGGGGATTGTGCAAATCAAAGAGCATCTATTGATGGATCCCTAAACTATGAAGGAGTACCTACTGATGGGTTCTCACAACTCTATGTTAGTGACATAGAGATAAAAATTGATAATGTTGCTGCAAGACAAAGTTCTCATAAGAATGAAGATGAATACATTGTATCCAACAAATAAACACTAAGATAGTAATTCCCCATCATCACTTGAGCTTCAAGAAGTTGATCAAATAAAGAAGAAAGAAGAAGAGGAGGTTCGCTCTCATGAACCATCCTTCATTGAAGGGTATTTGAATATGAGTGAAAGGAATATACATGAGGACCCTAGAATACTCCATGACACTAAATCATTGGTGTCAAACTCTTGTTGGAAGTTATCTTTATTGGAGGAGCCATCCTTCCTTAAAGACATGGAAAAGATTCAAAGAAAAATGTGCAACATTGAAGGTAATTCCATGTATTTTATTTTTTATAGAAAAAAATTGGTTGAGCATAACCTAAAGCATAATCAAAGAATAATCAAGATATTCATAAGCTCAAAATTCAAAATGAGAAACTTCTTGAGAGGTTGCAATATACTTTTTCTTCCTTTTATGTTTCATATTGTCATATGGTAGATTCCTTGAAGAATTCTCATGAAATGATGGATCATGAGAAACATGGAAACTTGCAGGTTCTTGATGTGCATGAATATTATCTTGATAAGATCCAAGCACTTGTTATGGTGTAAAAGGAACTTGAGTTGCCTCTTGATAATGGTTACACGCTTTTTGAATAAGTTCATGATTCCACTACCTTGGAACCAACCTATGAGGACATTTTTGCACTTTTGAGGGGGGTGCATGATCCTACCCATATGGATCCTTCGTATAGTGAACATTTTTCACTTTCTGATCATTTGGGTGATTCAGTTCATTCTCCTACATCCTACACTTCCATATTTTGTAGCATTCATTCTAATGAAGTATGGGTGAAATGTTTCTTTTTTATGGTGTCACATGAGGAGTATGAAATTTCTATCTCTCCTTTTGATGATTACTTAATTAGAGCACCATATTGTTTAGATTTGCAGCAGAATCCTTTGTTGTATTATGATGATACACATCTACATGGATGCACCTATGATGTTCACTTGAGTCACTTGGAGACTCATAATTTTCCTTGCACCTTGCTTAGTCCATTTGATGTTGGAGTAAATTCATCCAAAACTTGGATGAAGAGATATATGATTGAAGCACATATTATTGGCAACAACATCCCTTGTTATTTCTTGATGATATGCATATTCATGGGTGTATTGATGAGACTTCTTTGGGCCACTTGAAGTCTTCCTGTTTTCTTTGCTCCTTATTTGATTTAAATTTTGGTGGAGGTTCTTTATTCACTTCTTGGATGAAAGAACACATGGATGATTATTTTGATGCATCTTACATTCTTTTGTAGAAGCATTATAGGACGTGGGATCCCCCTATGTCATTGCAGCAAATTTGATATAATATGTGATGCTTGTGTGTATGGCCACACGATGATCTACTTACTTGGATGTACAAGCGCTTTCATGATTCTCTAACAAGGTATTTTATTTATGTACATTTTTATGATATTGTTATGTACTTTTATTATCTATCTTTTGTACTCGTGATTTTTTTAAGGATGCAATGCAAGCAATGGGATCCTGGTATTGCTTGGTTCCAATTTTGGGGGGCAACAAACGGTACGACAGATTGAGTCACCACTTGAGAAGGTGTTTGTAATCAAAGTAGTGCAACAACAAGCTTGGTGGTTCCTCTTTGAAAATTTCTTGGAACCTTGAAAACTCAAAGTTTGGAAACTTAGTTACAACTTCAAAGAATTATACAGTGAGCCAAAAAAAAGGGGGGGTTGAAAATTTAGAAAAGGCTTCCAAATATAAAGGAGGTAAAGATTATTTGTGCAAATTTTGTTTTGATGGATTTGATTAATAATTTTGGTGTTATTGGTTATGTCACATGATATATCAATATGAAAATATCTACATATCTTTACTTTTGGAAACACACAACTGTAGTACATGAGTGCCACTACTCAAATTGCAGCTAAGGTTTGAAGAAAATTTTGGAAGGAAAGTACATTCTTCAAAACCATGTTTGAAAGTACTTAAGGAAGAAAAAAATCTGGGGTGGGTAGGAATTTCATTTCCCCAATTAAATCATTTTCAAATAAATAGTTAAGTTGTTCTATCCAATTCATAAGGGTTATGTGGAAAAATCAAACTATTGATATTTAAGCCTAGGGCCTATAGTTTCACATGTAAATTCAAACTCATATTTGTGGAAGGTGGAAAATGGGTCAATAAATGATGGAAAAAATATTAAATTCTTAAAAATGAAGTGCCAATGGGTACAAGTTGGTCATGGGGGCACATAAGTGGATGTGTGGCATCCACTATTCCTCATTTATAGATGGCATCATCCTCAAATTCAATTTGGAGGAAGGAGTTACTTACAAGGTGGTAGATGAAGATTCATATGATAAATGTATGCAATGACAAGATTTTATGACAACCATGATAGTCATCATGATAGTTATGACAACTCTATGACACCTTATGACACTTATGATAGATTCTCTTACAACTATGACATATATGACATGTAAGACATAAAAATAGACCCAATAGGGAACATGAGGTGTGTGTGGGGCCAAAGGAAGCTTTATGAAAGGTTACATCTTTAATTTCATGAATGGAGAGAAAGAAAAGTCAAGACAAGTGTCACTTGGGTTAATGTAATGACCTAAATTCACATTAATTCAAGTTAATGAACCAATGGGAAGGTAATTCGAGTCTATTGGACGAAAATTATGACAAGTAGGTTATTAAAATAAGATGAAGTAGAAATGGAGGGAATTTTTATCATTTTTTAATTGGTAATTGGCATTTTGAATAGCTTTTGCTTGTCCATTGCATGGTGAGTGTTTACTCTCCCTGCTTGAACCAATTTCGAAGGAGACGGATTCATTTCCAAGTTGGTTGATGGAGAGGAAATTCATACCTATAAATGCATATTATATATGGTTTTTAATTGCAGTTTGAAGTTCCATACATCTCAATTTCTCATCTATCTCCCTATTCTATCATTCCTTCTTCTCCATTCCCCCATAATCTCATGTGGTGGCACACTTGTTGGAGTGGTGCTTGTGATTTGATGAATATATTTGATTCAAAATATTGGGTATATGATGTATGGATATGTACTCTTATTTACATATGATGTGTAATTAGAAATACAATAAATCCATGTGTGAAATGATTGCTTTCCCATGCTCTTGAATAACTAGTTTTCATGAATTTGGCTTCAAGCTTGAAAGAGTTTTAAATCATACTTATATGAGAAATTTTCTCTGAGTTTGGTTCTTTTGGGGAAGATATTTTTATTTTTTATGTTTCCATTATATTTCATGTTACTATGTGAACCATTTATTCTATGGTTCATGTGCCAAACTTAACCTAGTAATATAATTTCCCCATAAGCATTTTCCATGAAAGTTACCATACATTTATTCCACCTCATAATCACTTTGAAGATATTAATAACCATGCATAATGAAATAAATTGATGTATTATATGCATATACATACTCTTTTATTAAATTTGGGAGGGTCGTAATACATCTCTAGAGCCAAAAGTGCCATCTACCCTTGGGGGTCTTAACATCGTTTTTCCTAGTGTTTTTTTCATTCTTTCCCAGGGTGAAAAGAAAGTTGCAGAAGAATTTGGAATGTGTATGAAAATGTATAATATGAATTAGTATTTCCTAATAACCCTCAAGCCCTTCCATACATAAGTTGAAGTCATTTGGTGCATTTGGATGAACTTGGGTTTCACTAGTTTAAAGCTAGAAATTGGCCAAAATTGTGCAAACTTGAATAACATGTCAAAATGAGTTTTATGATTAAAACATTGAGTGTATGAGGTATTTTAATATTTTTTAAATCCCATAGTGTCATTCCATAATAAATTTGGAAATTTTCGATGGTGTCTGAAACCAAACCAAGAAATACTAGTTTACTATTTTTCCTACTTTCGAAATTAGACAAAGTATTGAAGGAAGAGGTCTGTGAAATGTTTGTAAAAGGTAATCAACCACACCATATTAATACGACATATATATCATTTTTTCAATCCTTTCGAAACCTGATATAACTTCCATTAAGATTCTCCAGTTGTCTCATAACCATGGAGTCAGTGTGAAATCCATTGTCAGTGAGGGTCTTGGGAAAGAATGTTTTCAATGTCAAAGTTTTAAAGCCTCTTTAAAATATTTTGGATAGTGCACCTAGTTTATCCAAAAATGTAAAGTACAATATTCTCTATATTTCTTTGATGTCCTCTTCTTGACAAATACGGCATTCAACCAATGTAGCATATCCACTCTCCAAGAATGGTTTTTATTTAAAAACAAAATTATAGACATGTTGAAGCCTCAGTTGTGTATGTGGATGAAAAGGGTGTCTAAGGCTTACAACACACGGAGGAAACCCATCCAAAGCCTGCTTCTAGAAATCCCACTCAAGTATTGCTATATCCTCGAGCTGTTTAAAGTAGTGATCTCCCATGGATATTACAGTAGCCTCCGCTGGCCTTCAAGGGTTTGATCCACAGAGGATATGTTTCCCAAATTGGAAAACAATATAGGTGGCAAAAAGAAAAGAAAAATCAAATCTAACTAAGATAATTATCGTAATCTAAACCTAAGCTACCTAAAGAAGATTTTGGGTTGATTTGCAGGTGAACCAGAGGTGTAAGCAGACAAGTACTTTTCATCCAATAATCAAAAATGTAAATCAAATTAGAAACTCATCGCTTAATTCACAGCTAATTAATAAAAATCAATTAATTAGTGACTTAAGATTTTATCATTTTGAATTAACCTGCATAGCACATGTAAGTTGAAAAACAAACATATTATGCTACTACTAAATATTAAATATTACTGTGTGCTACTCCAAAATGTTTAAACTTCGAAACCCCGCATCCCGTAAGATGCGGGATGCGGGTTGTGGAATGAAACAATTTCAAAAAATGTAGTCTTTCGCGACTTGTCAAAACACACAATCCACGCATAAATTTGATAAATTTGACTCGCTAGAGAACAAAGAAACCACAACAAATATGATAAGGGCCTCAAAATGATTTAAGGAATTCAGAAAAAATTACCTTGCATGTAAAATTGGGGTTCCAATGTTTTATTGAAAACATGGGATCTGTTGTGCCTACAACAAATGGAAACACGTTGGGACGAAGCAGTTATCTCTGCCTTGAAAAGATAACATTTTTATGTGTATAAAGGGGTGAAAGATGAGGATTTTACCAAGAAGAAAACTTCCCCTAAAACATGTGTACCACATTCACAAGTAATCATTTTGAATATTTACCCAGCTGCAATTGATATTTTTTTTTTAAATTCCTTTCTAACTATCACTGAAAATATAAAGACGAGCATTGATTGATTGGATTTTCAAAATATGTTCTTCATTTAAACTTGCTCTAAACGAACAATTCATGATGACTAGATGATGTTATCTTAATGTTTTACCTTTGATACCACAAGCATGGCCTTGCTACAAGCAGGTGTTTATAGACTCGACCGAGTTACCTTTTAACCCAATAAGTTACTTGGATCCCGTCCATTAGTTACATATGTGAAGCTTATCAATCCTTGTTAAAGATTTCCATTCCTAGAAAGAAGCTGGAAACCACTATCCCGACTCGATGACAGTGTCATTCACATCGACTTACACATAATGAGCGGGTTGGCTCATGATGAGACCCCCCGTCTTGCAACCGTTTTAGCGGCTACAAGCCAATACCTTGGCCTGATGACCAGATATTAATAAAGTCATTCCATAAGAAGGTATGATCATGAATAGGTCGGATTGTAATAAGACCTCATATTTCCCAACCATTCCTAGAGATGTTAAAGAAAAGGATTGGACCACGTTTAATGTTAATCCCATAAGAGATTACTTAATGGATGGGGAAGCCACTATACTCCTTAAGAGAGCGGGATGGCATTAAGAGGTTTTAGATGATAACAATGCAATACCGACTCATTTGCTCCTAAAGAAGGATCCAAGTAGAACATAATTGCATAATCTAATTAAGAAGAATAGTTTTGCGTACTTATTTGTAATAATTATAAAGATGATCAATGCAGCTAAGTTTATATATATATATATATATATATATATAGGTAAAACTTGAAAATTGTTCCACCACGGGAAAAGGGTTAATCTCTCCTTGAAATCACCTTGAAAAGATTCCTTCACATACAAGACTTCAAAATATGTAGACTTGGAATGACTAACTTGCCCCAGACTCATCATTAACTAAAGATCAACAATCCCCTATAAAAAAGGTTTGATAAATAAAGCATGATTCAAAACAAGGAATTGTAGAATAATTTGAATCATTTTTTTTTAATTTGGATTTCATCCTATTTCCCCAACGCAAATGGTTATCAAACTAGGAAATCCAATCCAGATCAATCAATTCAAAAAAAATGAAACAAAAAGTGATCTAATCAAAACAAAATTAAAGCAACGGTAAAAAAAACTATCATATTCTACACTTATGCCTACACTACTCTAAAAGGCTAAGTATAATCAAATTTCCAATGCAACCAGTCATGTAACTTGAAACCTGCAAAAGAACACAAGTTATGTATTAGTATTGGAATACTTCAAATGGAAACATACGACAAATCAAATCAGTTTTCTTATGTACAAAGAATGAAGGATTGCATGGAAACCTTTTGACAAATGATTCTTCCAACCAATCAAAAATAGGATCGTAAAAATTTTGTTGGAAGTGACATGATGTTTGTAATGCATTCATGGAAAAAACTGATGTCTCATGAGGATCATAACTAAAATGAATCTTATCAATAATATGATTAGAAAATTGCGAAAGGGGTTCGGTAAAAAATGAATCCTTTAAAACAATATCATCATCAATAAATTGGGAAAGAACAAAATGACAATTTGGTATTAGCTTAAAATCAATTACCTCATTTTGTCCTTCAATTTGAAGCTTAGAATTAATAACATCAAATCGAGATGTGGTCATCATATTGCAATAAGGAGGACTAATATCTAAACAAAATGAGAAAATATTGTATCCCTTTCCATATTACAGACTGAATCATAATCCTTAATGGCATGAAATGAAGTAGATGAAGATGCATTTATTACATGAGTAATGGTAGTAAGAATATTATTGTATTCTTCATGGCAGTTTAGAGATAAACCAGATTGAACAACAATATGTCCCTCATTCTTAATAAACTTACTTTGTATCCTATCAAAATCTCACCAAAACATAGTATCAATTTGAAAATTATTAACACACAAATGTGGTATTTGATCAGACAAAATATCTGGATGCAAAGAGAAAAAGGTTTCAGAATGTAAAAAATTAAATGCTTCTCTATTGATAAAATAACTTTCATTAATTGTTTCAAGAGAAACATAATTAGTAAAACTCACATCTAATAATAAATTTTGAATGAGGGGACCTGATTGATCATGAGAAGAAGATAATGTAATATCAATAATAGAATCATCATTAGCACATTCAATTGATGGATCCAGAATCTTTAATTCTTCTTCCACTGTATCTTCTATAACAAGAGTTTCATGATCGTTACTTAATATAAGAGTTGAATTACAATCCTTATTCTTGTGTTCATGAAACTGTGTATCACAAAATCCTAATTCGTGTGCATGCACAACAATTTCATTATCTTAAGTGGAATTAACAGGATTAGATTCTAAATCAACATTGACTGATGAATCGAAATTATCAATATGCATGTCATTAATTTCAGATTTATCATTCTTTTCTAAATCAAGTGCGTCAGAAAGAGAATTAACATGGGAAAACCAATAAATTATGTCATTTTCAGTAAGTTGGTGTCTCTCATGAAATCTGCAACATATTATCATAAATCTGGAAAAGAAATCATCAAGAGATTCATCTTTGTATCTTCGAAGATTTTCTAATTCAAAACCAAATTTTTTATAACTATAATTCTCATGAGCACCAAGAAATAACTGTGTGAATTGTTTCCATGAATGAATAGATTTAGTTGGTAGAAATTCATACCAACTCCAAATTCTCCCTTCGAAAGTAGCGGTAAACATTCTGCATCTCTCATTCCCATCAAATACGTTTATAAAATCACAAAAATCATTAAATTCATAAAGTTGTTGAGATGCAGAGATCTTTACCTTCTTCGTTGAAGCTCAACCGTTGCAAGAAATTAGTTGTCCCTCTACGAATACTTCCATCATACCTAGGAAAACTGAAAGCATGATCTAGAACAGTAATATAAGCCATTTTCAAAAAATAAATGAATTTAAGAAAAACACTTGAAAGGGCTTACTTACCGGTCGGCCCTCCTTCTAGCGTCATTTGTTGAAGCTTCAGTTGTATATGTGGCTGAAAAATGTGTCTAAGGCTTACAACACACAGAGAAAACCTAGCCAAAGGCTTCTAGCAATTCCACACAAGTATTGCTATATCATCGAGGTGTTTAAAGTAGTGATCTCCCACAGATATTACAGTAGCCTCCGCTGGCCTTCAAGGATTTGATCCACAGAGGATCTGTTTCACAAATTGGAAAACAATATAGGTAGCAAAAAGAAAAGAAAAATCAAATCTAACTAAGAGAATTATCCTGATCTAAACCTAAGCTACCTAAAGAAGATTTTGGGTTGATTTGCAAGTGAACCACAGGTGTAAGTAGACAAGTACTTTTCATCCAATCAACAAAAGTGTAAATCGGATTAGAAACTCATCTTTTAATTCAGAGATAATTAATAAAAATCAATTAGTTAGTGACTTAAGATTCTATCATTCTGAATTAACCTGTATAGCACATGTAAGTTAAAAAACAAACATATTATGCTGCTAAATATTACTGTTCACAGGAAATAGATAAAAACAGTTCATAAAATAAATTTATGAAGCTTTATCAGTCCGTTTGAAACAAAGAAGATCGAGATTTGTTTGAATAAATTCATTTGTTTTTCAAACAAAGACATGAGATAAGAAATAACAATACTGTATTGATTTGAAGTTCAGTAAAAATTACATAAACCTTATGAACAACAGAGGTGTTTTTTCAGTCTCTCCTGTCACAATCGTTCCTTCTCCCAAAATTCAAGAGTCCTGGCAGCAGAGTTTCCGTTCTGAAAGAGAAATCTCTGAGCTGAGCACCCCCTTCTTGCAGGTGGGAACTCCATTATTTATATCGACAATCAGGTGCCTTCTCTGCTCGCTGTTTGTTAAGATGATCGATCTGATCTGAAAACTCTCCCCTCAAACCGCACGAAATATGGTTGATGCAAACAACCTCCCGCTTTTCTTCAATCGTCGTAGACGTGATGACTCCTTCAAATTCGATATTCCATTGTATGGTGAACTACGTCGCATTGATCCTGCACATAAAGAATAAAGTCAATTAACCTTGTATGAAAAACTTATTCATCTTAAGAAGATACAAGTCGAAAAATACAGTTAAAAATAGACAATTTATCTGAATAAGAAAACAACACAGAGATAAGGAAATATTCCCTTTCACTTCTTTGATTAACCATATATTCTCATCTCGAATTAATTGTTGCCGCAACAATATAACGACTGGCGAATATCGCAGTTCCGGTAGAATCTTGAGTAAAGTAAATCATATATTGGGTAAGACCTGACAATAATCTGCTGCATTCCATCATCTTCCTCGAAACCTGCATATAAACAAAACTAAGGGAAAAACCAAATAAAGCAAACAAGATGTGACTATTCTTTACAAGCTGATCTTCAACCAAGCAGTTTTATTTTCTCGTGGATGAACAAATTCTGATAATAAATGTCTTTTTACCAGTCAGTGGTAATATCACATTCTCAGCAAAACCTGCGAATTAATGGAACGATTCCAAACAATTTGGTATCCTTGTTAGTTAAACCTTGCAGCGTGGCATCTTAGCACACTGGTAGATTTGATTATCACAATCATTGCAACTAACAATCATATTTATCGGAATTTTGGCGAAACACAACAACATGTATTGGCTTGGCAATCTTTTAAATCTGTGTGCACATATGTGTTACAATTTTGCACTGACACTGACGCGTCAATCTCCTCACGGTTGGATCTACACGAATCTATGTTTTCCATTATTTCAGTGCCAACAGTTCTGCATGTAACTCTTTCTACACAAATGGTGAATTAGTTACTCGACATGCGTTGACTCCATAATCCTCGACACGATTTACTTCAAAACGTTGCAATCTCATATTAAGACAGATTCGATTTGAAATTGATGTCAAACCTTCACATTTAAAATAAAGTTTGAAGTGGTTAAATATATTGTTTTGATAGTCTTTATAAATTCACTTAATTTATTCATGGAAAATAAGGATAAAAATAGGGTCCTTTTATAAAAGAGACAATTTCGTATGAATGTGACAGTTTGTAATAGGGAATGAAAACTCCATCGTCCAAACATGAGTGCATTAGAATAAATTTATGCTTTGATGTGATTTTAATTTAGTGAGGTTTTATATGTTTTGTAACAAGAATGAATTTCAATCCATATGCCATTTAATTTATTTTTTTTAAATAGTAGCATAAGAATGATTATAAAACCAACGTTACTTTGACTATATAAAAAGAAAGGAATAAAAATATTGTTTAATAACAATATTACTTTAATGATCGAAAGATCTTATAAGATTCATTTTATCAATTAATCATCTAAATGATTGTAATTTCATAAAGTTTTGGGCTATATTCCTGTTGATGAAGTTATGATTTGAAATATAGATTAGAATAATGAGTTCAAAAGATCTATTTAATTAAAGCATATTTCATATTTTCAAAATCTTTAAAATAGTGAGTAAAAGTTATGAATATATAATCAAGATAATATTTTCATCCAATGTAAAAAAGTAGATACTTAAGTGGTTGGTTATTATTATATATCATTAAGAATGATAAAGAAATAGACATTAATTATAAATAAAAATAACCTAGACCAGGAATGAATGAAAATACTCCATGGTAGAAAATGATCTTCCTATGTACTTAAGATATCGAATCATCCACAATGAGAGCCGAGGATATGCAAACATTGTTCGACAACCAAAAAACCGAAAGATTCACACAACAAAGATCAATCAAACCACCAGAAATTCTTATGAGATGAAAACCAAGCCAAAGAGCAAGCAACACAAAAAATCAAGGATCCAAAGGAAATCATTAAACAACTAGGTCAACCCAAGAAGCAAACCAAAAACTGTATATTTACAAAACAATACCAACCATCGAATCAATACAAATCCACAACAGATATTTAAACTCGCAAGCTGTGTCTTCCTTGCAATCCGCAATTGTGGGATGCGGGGTCACAATGTGAGGTTTTAAGTTTTATTCACCATCCCGCAACCCACATTCTCCAAATGCGGGATGCGGGATCACAAAATATCAAAATTATATTCAACCCTTTCCGCAATCCGTATCTTGCAAATTGCGGGTTGTGGAACACACAGCAAAATCATTAAAATAAATTACTTCCCGCACCCCGCATTTCGCAAGTTCTAGAATGCGAATTGAAGGATGACCAAATCGCACACATCAAAACCTTTCTACATCCTACATTCCGCACTTTACGTGATACGGGTTGCGGGATGAGAAACTCCAAAATGTTTAAACTTCGAAACCCCGCATCCTGCAAGATGCAGGATGCAAGTTGCGGAATGAAACAATTTCAAAAAAGATAGTCTTCCGTGACTTGTCAAAACACACAATCCACACATAAATTTGATAAATTTGACTAGTTAGATAACAAAGAAACCACGACATATATGATAGGGGCCTCAAAATGATTTAAGGAATTCAAAAAAATTACCTTGCATGTAAAATTGGGGTTCCCATGTTTTATTGAAAACATGGGATCTGTTGTGCCTACAACAAATGCCAACATGTTGGGACGAAGCAGTTATCTTTGCCTTGAAAAGATAAAAATTTTATGTGTATAAAGGGGTGAAAGATGAGGCTTTTACCAAGATGAAAACTTCCCCTAAAACATCTATACCACATTAACAAGTAATCCTTTTAAATATTTACCCAACTGCAATTGATATTTTTTTTAAAAATCCTTTCTAACTATCACTGAAAATATAAAGACGAGCATTGATTGATTGGATTTTCAAAATATGTTCTTCATTTAAAATTGCTCTAAACAAACAATTCGTGATGACTAGAAGATGTTATCTTAATGTTTTACCTCGGATACCATGGGCATGGCCTTGCTGCAAGTAGGCGTTTATAGCCTCGACCGAGTTACCTTTTAACCCAATAAGTTACTTTTATCCCATCCATTAGTTAAATATGTGAAGCTTGTCAATCCTTGTTAAAGATTTGCATTCCTAGAAAGACGCTGGAAACCACTATCACGACTCAGTGACAGTGTCATTCACATCGACTTACAGATAATGAGCGGGTTGGCTCATGATAAGACCCCCCGTCTTGCAACTGTTTTAGCGACTACAAGCCAGTACCTTGGCCTGATGACCAGATATTAATAAAGTCATTCCATAAGAAGGTATGATCATGAACAGGTCGGATTGTAATAAGACCTCATGTTTCCCAACTCATTCCTAGAGATGTTAAAGAAAAGGATTGGACCACGTTAAATGTTAATCCCATAAGAGATTACTTAATGGATGGGGAAGCCACTATACTCCTTAAGAGAGCGGGACGGCATTAAGAGGTTTTAGATGATAACAATGCAATCCCCACTCATTTGCTTGTAAAGAAGGATCCAAGTAGAACATAATTTCATAATCTAATTAAGAAGAATAGCTTTGCGTACTTATTTGTAATAATTAGAAAGATTATCAATGCAGCTAAGTTTATATATATATAGGTAAAACTTGAAAAGTGTTCCACCATGGGAAAAGGGATAATCTCTCCTTGAAATCACCTTGAAAAGATTCCTTCACATACAAGACTTCAAAATATGTAGACTTGGAATGACTAACTTGCCCCAGACTCATCATTAACTAAAGATCAACAATCCCCTATCAAAAAGGTTTGAAAAATAAAGCATGATTCAAAACAAGGAATTGTAGAATAATTTGAATCATTTTTTTTTAATTAAGATTTCATTTTCTTGCCCCAATGCAAATGGTTATCAAACTAAGAAATCCAATCCAGATCAATCAATTCAAAAAAAATGAAACAAAAAGTGATCTAATCAAAACAAAATTAAAGCAATAGTAAAAAACTATCATATTCTACATGTATTCCTACACTACTCTAAAAGGCTAGGTATAATCAAATTTCCAATGCAACCACTCATGTAACTTGAAACCTGCAAAAGAACATAAGTTATGTATTAGTATTGGAATAATTCAAATGGAAACATAGGACAAATCAAATCAATTTTTGAGCCGAGAGGCTCTCTACAGCCCAGTATGGGGGAGATCTTGTAACGTTATGTAACGTTGTAGCGTTATGTAACGTTGTAACGTTACATAATGTTATGTCGGCTATAAAAAACAAAACTTTTAATTATCTTCCAAAATAAATGTCGACCACAAAAACAACCTAATATGAGAGAAATGTTGTAAAGTTATTGCCTTGAAAAACTCTCTACAGCCCAATATGCAGATTCCATTAATACAAAAAATGCAATATCATACCTAAAGGTCTTCAAAAGAACAAGCTTGAAAAAATCATACAACCCAAAGTACAAGCCACTATAGACTACAATTCCCACGCAGGCAATGTTAAACCCGCGGTAGAGAGCAAGACCATCAGATTTCCATGTTTTCTTGTAAACATCAAGAAGCCCATTAAATTGCCTCTCTTCTCCTTTCTTTGTATATCTGGCATCATTAGCCAGCCGAGTTCGAGCATAGTCCAGAGAATAAACAAAAAGGAGAGAAGACGCACCAGCTGCACCACCAGAGGCCAGATTTCCAGTAACCATCTCTCTCTTTGTTGAAATCAAAAAGGCTCTTAAAATAATCCCTAAAGGAAAAGTTCAATGCCTGTGATCAAACCACAGAGCCAGTTACAAACTAAAGTTCACATCTTGGCTCAAATGAACAAAAAAATCAAAAACTTATATCAGTATGCATCGCCTTGTAAAGCAAGCAGAAAAGCATATATGAAAATTTGTATTTACCTTTGCAGTGTATGGAAATAACAGATTACATTTGCAGTGTTTCCTCTCCATAAAGAAATCACACATTCCTCCTTGATTATCCTACCAAAACAATCAGTAATTCCAAGCACTAGTGAATAACTTTTCCTACTTGATACGAATAACTTTTCCTGGTAATTCCAAGTACTAGTGAATAACTTTTCCTAGAACATTCTGAAGAACGGACGGGGATTTCCAGGTTATATAATTTCGAACCCTAGCCCCTCAAAGAAATACGAATGAACGATTCCTATTCTCAGGACTGATATGGATATATATTGATTAACATAATTTCTGAACAAAGTGAACAAAATGCTTTTTGAGGATTGAAAGATTAACTTACTTTGAATAGAAAAGATGATTTAGTCAGGTCCAAGTTCCCACAATAATCCAAATCCTGTTGAGATAAACCGAGGGAAGAACATACGGCCCGGCTCACAGACATAATAGCGACATTGATCATGAATGAAATCGATAGGGAGATTCCAGTTTCTATCATAAAATATTTGCACGCTAACTGTAACATAGAGAGCACTATAAATCATTTCGTTGTCGTTTGATTTGATTACTGAGACATATTTGACATATCTATGGTTTCAGAACAAATAAATGAATAGTACTTACATCAATTCCAGAAACAGTATGGTTTATTTTCCGCGAGAGAACCAAGGCTGAATGAAGAAACAGATTGTGCCTGGATACGTTTGATAACACGATCAGATATATTGTTTGACTCGCAAATGTATTATATGAGTCTACAGGTTCATCACAAATGGATAAAATGTATATATTTCTATATCATAGGTAAGTTTGAATGTTTTTTCCAAGTCAAAAGATTTGTTTGAATCAATAACGATGGCTAAAAGTTATATCAGCTTACGGCATAACCATAGCTCCGATAAGAGAGATCGCAAGGCCAGTTGCACCACTTCCTTTTAACTGAGGAACGAACATTCCTTTCAGGACCTCTTTGGCTTTAGGCTTTGCATATGCCAGCTCCCCAGAGTAACAGCCAAACATTAAAAATACAAGTGCTGTAATAAACGCCTCCAATTTTCTCATCTGAATTGGCATGATTTACATGGGACATGTACAATTTATAACACCTGTTAAAGATCTTCATGGAGAAAGGTCTACAAACTAAAGTTCACATCTTGGCTCAAATGAACAAAAAAATCAAAAACTTATATCAGTATGCATCGCCTTGTAAAGCAAGCAGAAAAGCATATATGAAAAATTGTATTTACCTTTGCAGTGTATGGAAATAACAGATTACATTTGCAGTGTTTCCTCTCCGTAAAGAAATCACACGTTCCTCCTTGATTATCCTACCAAAACAATCAGTAATTCCTTGGTATGGCTCAGAAAGACGTCCAGATTTCAACATTTCATCAATAGTTTGATACGCTCAATAGGGGCATCAGCAGTTTGATACGCTCAAGAGGGGCATCTGCAGTTTTTAATACTGCAGCAGAAACCCCTCCCATCAGAAAATCCATCATAAAACCAGTGAAACCTTTTTCTGTCGGCGCTGGAATAAACACAGGTGAATGGCCTTGGGACAAAAAACCTGCAGCAGAAACCCCTCCCATCAGAAAATCCATCATAAAACCAGTAAAACCTTTTTCTGCTGGCGCTGGAATAAACACAAGTGAATGGCCTTGGGACAAAAAAACTGCAGCAGAATCCCCTCCCATCAGAAAATCCATCATAAAACCAGTAAAACCTTTTTCTGCTGGCGCTGGAATAAACACAAGTGAATGGCCTTGGGACAAAAAAACTGCAGCAGAAACCCCTCCCATATGAAAATCCATCATAAAACCAGTAAAACCTTTTTCTATCGGCGCTGGAATAAACATAGGTGAATGGCTTGGGGACAAAGCTACATTGGTTCCATGAGAACCATGCAAAAATGCACTCCGCAAGCCACCACAACTCTGGACAGGTGCTGACAGTGTTCGATCTCCACCATTTTGGAAATCCTGCCAGCTTGGTGTACTCCTTGAACCAACACAAGTTTGACAAGACTTTGTCCATTCTGCCATTGAAACCTGGCAAAATTACTGTAATATTAGAAACCCAGAGAATTTAAGTTAGAATGAGGAAGATAACAGCATATTAGAAACCCAGAGAATTTAAGTATGTGAGATGTGTGAGATGAGAATGTCATTGTCCAGCTGGGAAGGAGTGTATAGCTTAACATGGGAGACATTCACTGATAGGATGAATATGCAATTGCTATAACTAGGAAGACATTCACTATAGGATGAATATCCAATTGTGATCGATTGATCTTGAAGCATTTGCACCTACTTACCTGTTACAAAATCGAATAGAAGTCAAAATCAGATGGAATTCATAGCTGAGTGA
>LPNX011186646.1:117638-129836 GCA_001517045.1 Pseudotsuga menziesii | reverse complement strand
CATATTTAACAATAAAAATCTTACTTAGATCCAAATTCTAGGCTCTATCAAGTCTCAAGAGACATCAAATCGCCCTAGGTGCAAACCTCTTCTCAGGTATTGCACTCTAGGAGGTTTGCTGCTCCACAGATATGATCCCTCTCGGCGCTTGATAGAGCCTAGGATTTGGATCTACGCTGGTCTTATGTACAAAGAATGAAGGATTGCATGGAAACCTTTTGACAAATGATTCTTCCAACCAATCAAAAATCGGATCGTAAAAATTTTGTTGGAAGTGACATGATGTTTGTAATGTATTCATGGAAAAAACTGATGTCTCATGAGGATTATAACTAAAATGAATCTTATCAATAATATGACTAGAAAATTGTGAAAGGGGTTTGGTAAAAAATGAATCCTTTAAAACAATATCATCATTAATAAATTGGGAAAGAACAAAATGACAATTTGGTATTAGCTTAAAATCAATTACCTCATTTTGTCCTTCAATTTGAAGCTTAGAATTAATAACATCAGATCAAGATGTGGTCATCATGTTGCAATAAGGAGGACTAATATCAAAACAAAATAAGAAAATATTGTATCCCTTTCCAATCATAATCCTTAATGGCATGAAATGAAGTAGATGAAGATGCATTTATTACAAAAATAATGGTAGTAAGAATATTATTGTATTCTTCATGGCAATTTAGAGATAAACCAGATTGAACAACAATATGTCCCTCATTCTTAATAGATTTTCTTTGTATCCTATCAAAATCTCACCAAAACATAGTATCAATTTGAAAATTATTAACACACAAATGTGGTATTTGATCAGACAAAATATCTAGATGCAAAGAGAAAAAGGTTTCAGAATGTAAAAAATTAAATGCTTCTCTATTGATAAAATACCTTTCATTAATTGTTTCAAGAGAAACATAATTAGTAAAACTCTCATCTAATAATAAATTTTGAATGAGGGGACCTGATTGATCATGAGAAGAAGATAATGTAATATCAATAATAGAATCATCATTAGCACATTCAATTGATGGATCCAGAATCTTTAATTCTTCTTCCACTATAACTTCTATAACAAGAGTTTCACGATTGTTACTTAATATAAGAGTTGAATTACAATCATTATTTTTGTGTTCATGAAACTGTGTATCACAAAATCCTAATTCGTGTGCATGCACAACAATTTCATTATCTTAAGTGGAATTAACAGGATTAGATTCTAGATCAACATTGACTAATGAATCAAAATTATCAATATGCATGTCATTAATTCCAGATTTATCATTCTTTTCTAAATCAAGTGCGTCAGAAAGAGAATTAACATGGGAAAACCAATAAATTATGTCATTTTCAGTAAGTTGGTGTCTCTCATGAAATCTGCAACATATTATCATAAATCTGAAAAAGAAATCATCAAGAGATTCATCTTTGTATCTACAAAGATTTTCTAATTCGAAACCAAATTTTTAATAACTATAATTCTCATGGGGAAAATCGATGATCCCTTCATCGATTGGCAGCTCGATCTGCAGGACTGGGCGCTGAAGAATGCTGGTTGGATGCGATCTGAGCCTCCTCGATCTGCCCACGCTGTGTTGGATCTACTGGTGGGCTGCCAGGAGTGCTACGCTGGCCACTCAGGCTCTGATTTCGAGCTTGGACCATGTGTTGAGTTTGGATCTGGTAGCGTAGGCTGATGGCGCCAGAGGTGGATACCTCTGAGAGATCAGATGCTTTCAATCAACTTTCAGCTTCTCAATCCCAGAGATCCGGTAAAGGTGAACCCCCAAAATTTGTGAAAATAATTGAAGACGTGCCAGAAGTGGCCCTGCCTCCTGAAGAAACCATCCGGCTTGCCCTCTCTCTGGCAGACCGAGCTCTGATCAGTCAATTCACGGGACTATGGCCCTCGCCAAAAAACAACGAAAAACTGAATTCAAAGAAACTGGAGACCACTGATCTCAAAAAATGTGTCTTCATACTCTGTCGGAAGAGGTTACTTCCTCTTCGACTTCGAATCTAAGGAGGATAAAGACCTAATCTTCAGGAATGGGCCCTATTTCATGGGGCTGCAGGGCCTCTATCTCAATGGATGGTCCCCGGACTTTGATCCATAGGAAGACATTCCTAAAGCTGTCCCAGTCTGGGTCAGACTACCTAATCTCCCTATGCACTGCTAGAATTCCAAATCTCTCCGAGCCATTGGGAACGCCCTGGGGAAATGCATTGATATGGCTAGCCCCAAGGACCAATACGCATGCGCCTGCATCTGTGTGGAAGTGGACCTCGAAGCTGGACTCCCAGAAGCTATCAAACTAACAGTGGGGAACTGGGCTCACTTCCAAAAGATTGACTATGAACAGCTCCCATTCAAATGCAGAGGCTGTCACGAATATGGACACTTCATTCGGAACTACCCCAAAAAGCCTGAGATCCAGCAAAACAAAGCGGAGGGATGGCATAGGGTGAATAGGGCTAGATCTAAAAATCACCCTGCTGAGGACCCAAAGAAGGGTGAGGGGATTAGATCCACTGCCCCCGTTGAAGGATCCCAAGAAATTCCCCCTCAAAAAAAAATAATCATTGAAGTAAGGGATGAGACAAACGAAATTGAAGAAAAATCTAGTAATGGAGACAGTAAGGAATCTGGAGCAGCAACTTCAGATCACCAAAGGAAAGATCAAGAAGAAGCCACAACAATTTTAAAAGAAGGAGATAGCATGGGGCAATCAGAGGAAGAGCTAGAGCCAGAAACGGATGAGGAGGAAGAGGAGGAAGGGGGAATCGAGTTGTCTACCCCTAGACGGACTAAAACCAAGGGAAGGAAATCTAAAAAATAAGTAAGGGATCAAGCTACCTACAAGGACAAGCTGCAAGGGTCCCAGTTAACCCTAGAAAAGATGCTAAAGAACACTAGAAATACTCGCCACCAGGGGCATCCCCAGAAAGGGATGCCCTTAATTTCCAAAAGTAAGTAATGAAGGTCCTCTCCTGGAACTGCAGGGGTCTTGGTAGCAAATCAAAAGAAGAAAGTATGACAGATTTAATATCCATTCATCAACCGGACATCGTGCTGGTCTAGGAGACCAAAATGGAGGAAGACGTATTCCTCCAAGTAAGTCTGAAGTTCTGGAAAAAAAAAAGGCAAAGTTGCAACTAGCTCAAGGGGCGCATCTAGCGGCATTGGCACCCTGTGGGATGATAAGAAGTTTGAAGTCATAGACATCAAGCACAACACCTACTGGATCCTCACCTAGCTAAGGCAAATAGACTCCAATATCCTGGTAAGTATCTTCAATATTTATGCACCAAATTCGTATGCTGAAAAACAAATCTGCTGGAATCTCCTCCGTGAGGAAAGGAGTAATCTAGATGGAAATATTATCCTTGCTGGGGATTTAAACATCATCCTGAGCCAAGATGAAAAGAGAGGGGGCTCTCCGGTCAGAGACCCTATCATAGAAATGGTGGATGACATCATTATGGACTGGAATTTAATGGACGTAAAGCCCTCTGCTGGCAAATATACCTGGAATAATAAAAGGATTAGGCCGGGGCACATCGCTGCCAGACTTGATCGCTTCTTGATCCAGGACTCTTTCCTCCTGCTTGGGCTGAACCTGTCCTCTAAAATCTTTCCTTTTGGAGGCTCGGATCACAAGCCTATTCTACTAGAGATGGAGAATGGCAAGAATTTGGGCCCGATCCCGTTCAGATTTAACCATCTGTGGGCCAATCGCCCTGAGTTCTTAAGAATTGTCACTGAGTAATGGTCCCCACCGGTCACAGGGTCCTCCTTCTACGTTTGGGAGGAGAAGTTGAGACGTTTAAAGAAAGCTTTAAAAGAATGGGCCAAGTCGCTACCTCTTCCTGCCCAAGCTAAAAATCATGTTGCCCATCAATTGGAGCTCCATCAATCCAAAATTGAGGTGGAATCTGTAGATTATAAAGATCTTCAATTGGAGGCCAAGCTCCACTCAGACCTTCACATTGCATGCTGGTAGGAATCTGAATGGTGGTGGCAAAAATCAAAATGTAAATGGCTTAAAGATGACGATCGGAACACCAGTTATTTTCATAAACAAGCTGTGGCCAGAAAGAATTTTAATTTTAATTATGTAAATGAGATACAAGTTCAGGATAAATTGATTACCAACTTTGAAGATATTAAAAAGGCAGCGACTACTCATTTCCAGGATTTGTAGACGGCCCAGCCCAATCTTGAAGACGCCGACCTCCTTAATCTCGTTACCAGAATAGTGAAAAAAAAAGGATAATGAATTGCTGTTAAAAACCATCACGTTGGAGGAAATTAAGAAAGCAGTTGATGCTATGGAGGATGACCGAGCTCCGGGGCCAGACGGTTATAATGTCAATTTTATAAAAATCTGTTGGGACATAGTAAAACATGAACTCTTTAAAATGATTTCTAAATCTCAGAGGTGCAGCAGAATTGGAGGTAGTACAAATTCTGCGTTCTTGGCCCTCATCCCAAAAGAGAAGGATGCAAATTCTACGTTCTTGGCCCTCATCCCCATTCTGCAGACTAGAGTGAATAGCCTCTTGGACTAAGATGACATTATCCCAAATCTTTCTGCCTTTAACGAATCCTCCTTGGTTCTCCGGAATCAGATAAGGCAGGATGTTTTTTAATCTACTGGCCATGATCTTTGTAATAATTTTATACCCTATGTTACACAGGGATTTCGGAATGGTGGTCAAGCTCGATCTATCCAATGCTTTCGATAGGGTCAACCACACATTTTATGCCAGGTAATGCAGAGATATGGATTCGCTCCAGATTTTATCAGCTGAGTCACGGCCTGTATCAGTAAACCGTGGATAGCCCCTCTAGTCAACGGAAGAGCAGCCCCCTTCTTTCAAGCTACAAGAGAACTGAGTCAAGGGTGCCCACTCTCCCCCCTGCTTTATGTCATCCAGGCTTCTGTCCTTAGCTATCAGCTGGAAAATGCCAGGCAAGAGCAGGACCTTCCAGGCATCAGAATGGCCAGAGGTGTTAAAGATATTAATCATGCGTAGTTCGCGGATGATACCATCCTTCTCGGAGGAGCTAGCCCAATCATTGCTCGCCGTTTCAAGAGTGAATTGGCCCGTTACTGTCAAGCCTCTGGCAGTAAAATCAATCTAAGAAAGAGCCACATCTATGGCTGAAATACTAATCCCAGGGAAATGCTAGAGATCTCCCGGGTTCTTAACATGGAAGGAGTTGTCTCCTGGGAGTCCTTCAAATACTTAGGAGTGCATATCTTCAAAACTAAGCCCAATAGCTTAGCCTGGCAACCAATTGTGGATAAAATTAAAAATAAAATCACGGGATGGGGGACAGTCTGGCTTAATTTGGCTGGGAAGGTAATTCTTATTAAGGTCGTGTTAAATAGCTACTTACTATACCAATGTTCTCTGATTCTCGCTCCGGTCAAAATTATTTCCCAAATTGAGAGACTGATGAGATCTTTTCTGTGGCAAGGTGGAGCTAATGACAGTAAAAAAATTTCTCTGGTAAATTGGAAAACCGTTAAACTGCCTAAACAGGAGGGTGGCCTCCATATCAGAGATTTGAGAATCCAAAATCTATCCATGGGATCTAAGCTGCTCTGGAGCATGCTAGACATCAAACCGTCCTGGTGCAGCACTATGTTGAGATGCAAATATTTCCCAGGCCAGCGACTAAGATGCATAGATGAGGACAGTCACGTTAGCAGTGGTTCAACCGTCTTCAAACTTTGTAAGAAAGCACTGCCTCAATTCAGGGAGGCGCTGAATTGGATACCGGGAAATGGCCAGTCCATTAATGTTTGGAAAGACACGATCCTCCATAAAAATCCACCTCAGATTCCATGCTTTCAGCAATGGATGGAGTCAATGGGCCTCACGTCACCCTGGGATATTTCCTCATGGGAGACTGCTGAGCCAAATCGATGGAGTGGTTGGGCTGTCCCAGCGTGCCCTGAGGAGATGGAGGAAGATAAAATTTGGATGCTTCAGCATTTGGCAGGGCTTGCTCCCATTTCTAAATCCAGGAAGGACAGGCGTGGATGGGGGTCTGGCAATTATACAGCTGCTGAAGGGTACCGGCGATTTGCAGCTAACTACAATGTGCCGGGAAACCCAAAGAAGTGGACCAATTTGTGGAATTGCAGCACGCTACCAAAGATTGAGCTGTTTACTTGGACATTGTTGCATGAGAGAATTCTCACGGGGGAGAACTTGGAGAAAAAGGGGTTTGTTGGGCCGTTTCGTTGTCCCCTATGCGCTGAAAATTCTGAGATTATTAACCACCTTTTTTTAAACTGTCCATATGCCATATCAGTTTGGAAGGATGTGATGAAGTGCTGGGGAGTGGGAATTCAGTTACCGGACAATATTCAGGTATGTTTTCTTAGATGGGATAAAAATTTTCTGGGAGAGCTGGCCAATAAAAAAGGTTTGAAGGCCTGCTGGATGAAACTCCCCAAAATAATCTGCTGGGGTCTTTGGATTGAAAGAAATCACAGAATTTTTAAAGAAAAAAAACCAACCAGCATGGAAGACAGCCACAAAAATAATTGCTCTATTTAAGGAGGATGTTAGAATTTCAAAAATTCCAAAAAATAAAGTAAATCTCGCTGTCAATGAAAAAAATTGGATGCATAGTCTTGACATCAAGACGGTAAATAATGTGGCTGTTAATAAGGTGGAGGATTGGGAGATCAGGTTAGACAAATCACAGTTTGAGAATTGGCTTAGAGAGAGGAAAATCTTCAAACTTTTCTTCGACGGATCCTCCAAAGGGAATCCTGGAAGAGCGGGAGGAGGTGGTGTTATCTTTGACCCTGGAGGAAATAAGGTGGTAGAATACTTCTGGAATATCGGATATGATTCCAATAATATGGCTGAGGCATATGGGCTTTGGCAGGGCCTTAAACAGTTAAAAGATAAAGGAGTGGATGAAGTTATGGTTTTTGGGGATTCCAGATTAATTATTCAGGAGCTGAATGGTGGTAGTAGGGGCAGGAAAGAGCAATTTGCAAGACTGATTAGGAGAATCAGATACAAGGCTAACTCGTTCAGGAAGATTAAATTTTTCCATATTCTTAGAAATCTTAATGTTCTGGCGGATTCGGCAGCCAATAAGTCCATAGCTATTGGTCTTAACGAGCTAAATGTAAATTCTGTTGTATCCATAGATATCCCCCCCTAGATCTGCTACAGGCTATCTGTCTGGTACAAGCTGAGTTTTGGATGTTGGTTGTAATGTGTACCTCTGATCAGTATCTTCCTTACTGAGATCTTCAATATAATATAACCGCTCTTGTTAAAAAAAAAACTATAATTCTCATGAGCACTAAGAAATAACTGTGTGAATTGTTTTCATGAATGAATAGATTTAGCTGGTAGAAATTCATACCAACTCCGAATTCTCCCTTCGAAAGTAGCGGTAAACATTCTGCATCTCTCATTCCCATCAAATACATTTATAAAATCACAAAAATCATTAAATTCATAAAGTTGTTGAGATGCAGAGATCTTACCTTCTTCATTGAAGCTCAACCGTTGCAAGAAATTAGTTGTCCCTCTACAAATACTTCCATCATACCTAGGAAAAGCATGATCTAGAACAGTGATATAAGCCATTTTCAAAAAATAATTGAAGTTAAAGAAAAACAGTTGAAAGGGCTTACTTACCGGTCGGCCCTCCTTCTAGCGCCATTTGTTGAAGCTTTAGTTCTGTATGTGGCTGAAAAATGTGTCTAAGGCTTACAACACACAGAGAAAACCCAGCCAAAGGCTTCTAGCAATCCCACGCAAGTATTGCTATATCATCGAGTTGCTTAAAGTAGTGATCTCCCACTGATATTACAGTAGCCTCCGCTGACCTTCAAGGGTTCTGTTTCACAAATTGGAAACCAATATAGGTAGCAAAAAAAAAAAAATCAAATCAAATCTCACTAAGAGAATTATCCTGATCTAAACCTAGGTTACCTAAAGAAGATTTTGGGTTGATTTGCAGGTGAACCAGAGGTGTAAGTAGACAAGTACTTTTCATCCAATCAACAAAAGTGTAAATCAGATTAGAAACTCATCGCTTAATTCACATCTAATTAATAAAAATCAATTAGTTAGTGACTTAAGATTCTATCATTATAGCACATGTAAGTTGAAAAACAAACATATTATGCTGCTAAATATTGCTATTCAATTATTCACATGAAATAGATAAAAACAGTTCATAAAATAAATTTCATGAAGCTTTATCAATGTATTAATAAATAACAGACATAAATCTGAGTTAAATAAACGCATTTAATAATTATAAATAAATAACAACATTATCAGTCCATTTCAAACAAAGAAGATCAAGATCTGTTTGAAGAAACAAAGAAGATCGAGATCTGTTTGAAGAAATTCATTCAAAAAAGACAAGAGATAAGAAATAACAATATTGTATTGATTTTAAGTTCAGTTAAAAATTACATAAACCTTATGAACAACTCCACGCCCCTCCTTGGCAGTGGAAACTCCATTATTTATATCGACAATCAGGTGCCTTCTCTGCTAGCTGTTTGGTCTGATCCGAAAACTCTCTCCTCAAACCGCATGAAATATGGTTGATGCAAACAACCTCCGGCTTTTCGATATTCCATTGTATGGTGAACTACCTCGCATTGATCCTGCCCATAAAGAATAAAATCAATTAACCTTGTATGAAAAACTTATTCATCTTAAGAAGATACGAAAAATACAGTATTTATCTGAATAAGAAAACAACAAAGAGATAAGAAAAACTTCCCTTTCGCTTCTTTGATTAACCACATATTTTCATCTCGAAGTAATTGTTGCCGCAACAATATAACAACTGGCGAATATCGCAGTTACGGTAGCATCTTGAGTAAAGTAAATCATGTATTGGGCAAGACCTGACTGTAATCTGCTGCATTCCATCATCTTCCTCGAAACCTGCATATAAACAAAACGAAGGTAAAAACCAAATAAAGCAAACAAGATGTTACTATTCTTTACAAGCCGATCTATTACCAAGCAGTTTTATTTTCTGGTGGATGAACAAATTCTGATAATAAATCTCTTTTTACCAATCGATGGTAATATCACGTTCTCAGCAAAACCTGCGAATTAATGGAACGATTCCAAACAATTTGGTATCCTTGTTAATTAAACCTTGCAGCGTGGCATCTTAGCACACAAAGGTAGATTTGATTATCACAATCATAGCAACTAACAATCATATTTATCGGAATTTTGGCGAAACTCAACAACCTGTATTGGCTTGGCAATCTTTTAAATCTGTGTGCACATAATGTGTTACAATTTTGCACTGACAGTAACGCGTCAATCTCCTCACTGTTGGATCTAGACGGATCTATGTTTTCCATGATTTCAGTGCCAACAGTTTTGCATGTAACTCCTTAGTTACTCGGAATTTTGGCGAAACTCAACCACCTGTATTGGCTTGGCATCTTTTAAATCTGTGTGCACATAATGTGTTACAATTTTGCACTGACAGTAACGCGTCCATCTCCTCACGGTTGGATCTAGACGGGTCTATGTTTTCCATGATTTCAGTGCCAACAGTTTTGCATGTAACTCCTTAGTTACTCGACATGAGTTGAGTCCATAATCCTCGACACAATTTACTTCAACACGTAGCAATCTCATATTAATTAAGATAGATTCGATTTGAAATTGATGTCAAAATGACCATTTAACGTTCTGAAACCTTCACATTTAAAATAAAGTTTGAAGTGGTTAAATATATTGTTTTGATAGTCTTTATAAATTCACTTTATTTATTCATGGAAAATAAGGATAAAAATAGGGTCCTTTTATAAAAGAGACAATTTCGTATGAATGTGACAGTTTGTAATAGGGAATGAAAACTCCATCGTCCAAAGTCCAAACATGAGTGCATTAGAATAAATTTATGCTTTAATGTGATTTTAATTTAGTGAGGTTTTATATGTTTTGTAACAGGAACGAATTTCAATCCATATGCCATTTCTTTTTTTTTAAATAGTAGCATAATAATGATTATAAAACCAATGTTACTTTGACTATATAACAAGACAGGAATAATAATATTACTTTAATATGGAAAGATCTTATGAGAATTTCATTTTATCAATTAATCATCTAAATGATTGGAACTATATTCATGTTGATGAAGTTATGATTTGAAATATATATTAGAATAAAGAGGTCAAAGGATCTATTTAATTAAAGCATATATCAAAAATCTTTAAAATAGTGAGTAGAAAGTATGAATATATAATCAAGATAATATTTTGATACTTAAGTGGTTGGTTATTATTATATATCATTAATAATAATAAAGAAATAGACATTAATGATAAATAAAAACGACTTCGACTAAGAATGAATGAAAATACTCCATGCTACAAAATGACTTTCCTATGCATGACTTAAAATATCGAATCATCCACAATGAGAGTCGAGGGTATGCAAACATTGTTCAACAACCAGAAAACCAAAAGATTCACACAACAAAGATCAATCAAACGACCAAAAATTCTTATGAGATGAAAACCAAGCCAAAGAGCAAGCAACACAAAAAATTAAAGATCCAAAGGAGATCATTAAACAACTAGGTCAACCGAGGAAGCAAACCAAAAACTATATATTTACAAAACAATACCAACCATCGGATCAAGATGAATCCACAGCAGAGATTTAAACTCGCAACCTGCGTCTTCCCCGCAATCCACAATTGCGGGATGCATGGTCACAACGTGAGGTTTTAAGTTTTATTCACCATCCCACAACTCGCATTCCGCAAATGCGGGATACGAGATCACAAAATATCAAAATTGTATTCAACCCTTTCCGCAATCCGTATCCCACAAATTGTGAGTTGTGGAACAAGCAGGAAAAGAATTAAAATAAATTACTTCCTGCACCCCGCATTCCGCAAGTTGCGATATGCGGATTACAGGATGACCAAATCGCACGCATCAAAGCCTTTCTGCATCCCGCATTCTGCACTTTGCGGGATGCAGGTTGCGGGATGAGAAAATCCAAAATGTTTAAACTTCGAAACCCCACATCTCGCAAGATGCGGGATGCGGGTTGCGGAATGAAACAATTTCAAAAAGATAGTCTTCTGCGACTTGTCAAAACACACAATCCACACATAGATTTGATAAATTTGACAAGCTAGAGAAGAAAGAAACCATGACAAATATGATATGGGCCTCAAAATGATTTAAGGAATTCAGAAAAATTACCTTGCATGTAAAATTGGGGTTCCCATGTTTTACTGAAAACATGGGATCTATTGTGCCTACAACAAGATGCTCCTAATAACTCTTAAAATTTTCTAAAAAGAAAATAAGAGTGTGCAATAATACAAACACTTCTCAAACATAAGCAAAATTATCAATGCAAATACTTCTCAAATAGAAGCAAAATTACCTTAGTCTTCACCTTCACAAGCATCATCTTCACAGATTTCAGATATCACCAATCTAGGGATTCAAGGGGATAAGTATCAGGAAATAACTAGCTATTTCATTGTATATAATACTGGATTCTGATTTTGTTTTCAAACTCTGATTCAAACTCATGGGTGGACTAGAGATCGGTCGACCTTTTCTGTCCTGACCACCTTAAGTTTTTACCCATCAAAACTAACACGATAGAGTCACGGGAATATTATTTATCAAATTCATTTAAACAGGTTCAGTGGAGTTTTTTGGTGCTTTTTAGTACCTGGACCTACCACTCCATTTGGTTGATCCTACTTGCACATCACCGATATCTCAGTGCAAAATTTATGTGAATTTTAATATAGGGCCATGAGCACCTTTGAGCTAGGGAGAGGTAAAATGAGTTAGGTTGAGGGAAATAAATGTTGTATTTTTATTTATTTATTTAGGCACATAATCCAATGGAAAATAGTAACATAATTTATCCCACCCCACATCCTCCTCTCCCTAACTCCAACCCCATCGTCCTTCTCCTCTTTCTATTCCCCCACTCTTCTCCATTACCTTTCCCTATCTCTCTAACCCAAACACCTGCACTCCATAACTATACCCCCATTTCCCTCTAATCACTATAAGTTCCTCCCCAAACCATAACCCCCCTCTCTCTCCCCCCTAACAGGCGTACTAACCCCTTCTCTCACTCACTCTCACTCCCAAACTCATCCAACTACAC
>LPNX011186646.1:64806-117376 GCA_001517045.1 Pseudotsuga menziesii | reverse complement strand
ACCCCTCCTATATATCTCTCCCCCCTTATTCTCCCTAACTCATAATAACCCCCCCATCTTCCCCCTAACTCATATTAACACACCACCACCCCATTCTCTCCCTCTCTCTCTCTCTCTCTCTCACACTCACACACACACATACATAGGTACTCCCCTCCTCTCTCTCTCTCTCTCTCTCTCACACACACACACACACTTATGTCTCCCCCTACCAGTAACGCCCTTATGTATCCCCCAAAACCCATAACCCTTTCTATCTACCTCTAAATATTTAACACCCTATCATTCTATCTCTAATCCCTTAGCCCCTCCCCCCTCCCCCCCAATATTTTAATGTTATCATCACCAAAACAAACAATATATTTGTAATGTTAAATATTTCATGCGTGTTTTAGCAAACAAAAATGCAAACAAATTTGGGTCAACAAAAATGTGTATGCGTTATTATTACATATGCTCTTATCCACCAAACCGCCTATTACATCCCCTCTACAACACCTATAGNTCTAATCACCCTAAGTTCCTCCCCAAACCCCTAACACACCACCACACCCCCTCTCTCTTTCCCTCCCCCCTAACTCTTTTACTAACCCCTTCTCCTCTCTCTCTCACTCCCCAACTCATCCAACTAGACCTAACCCCAACCCCCCAAATATATTAATCATAATCCATGTCAAGCCAACATATCTTCCTTTCAATTCTCCAGTAGTCTATTCTAGTATCCACCTTTTTAAATTTGACATTCTCTTCTTCATACACCATTTTGCTTCTCATTGTGACATCCATAACATCATTTTTTAATCCTTTTATGCTTATGGTGTTCTCACTTAACATTCTCTTCTTCATACACCATTTTGCTTCTCATTGTGACATCCATAACATCATTTTTTTATCCTTTTATGCTTATGGTGTTCTCACTTGTCGTCTATCATCATGAGTGTTGAAGTGCACCAAAATTATTCTCGAGGATTTCAGATATGGAACTATGCTCCATCCTTTCTAATCTATCTATTAGACAGGTTGTACGATGATCTCTTCTTTGTCACATATGGAGATTTTGCTACACCCAAATTCTCCAACTCACTATATCTCTGACAATCCTACTTTTGGATGATAATGATGAGTATTTTGACATTATCTTAGTGGATTCACTCATGAATTCAAGAGTGGAGAATATAATCTCCAACATTTTTCTTATGCATTCCTCAAACCTCAAAGCTTTTGACCTTTTCCTTGGGTATTATGTTCAATGGAAATTTAGTTTCCAAATCATATGGAAATGGGTGACGATTGTTGAGCAAAATAATGTCCAACACCTCACTCTCACTCTTAGTCGTTGTGATGATTACAAATCAAGCGAATACCTACCACCTGTCATTTTCTCTTACAGTGGTCTCAGAATGCTCGAACTAGCTGAGTACACTCTCCCACCCATTTTAAAGGATTCAATAATCTCATTACTTACATCTTCTGCATGATAAATTTGATAGACAAGTCTTTATCTTCCTTTATTTCTCAATTGCCACTTCTGCAAGTGACTTGACCTATATGAATGTTGTGGATTGCGGAAGCCTATTATCTCTCTCTCTCTCCCTGATAACTCTTACTAACCCCTTCTCTCACTCTCTCAAACCCCAATATTCCCCGCAACTTTGAATAACTCACCACCTCCTCCTCTTGTCTCTCTCTCTCCCCCCACTCTTCTCCGTTACCTCTCCCTCTCTCTCTAACCAAAACACTCTCACACCATAGATATACCTCCCTTTCTACCCAATCACTCCATAGATACACTCTCTCTCACTCCCCAACTCATCCAACTACACCTAACCCCCACCCCATATATATTCCCCAACCCCCTAACACACCATCGCCCCATTGGTTCTCTCCCACTCTCTCTCTCTCTCTCTCTATAACACACACACACACACACACACAAAATACACCCACAAACAAACATAGGTTACCCCCTACCACTAGCACTCCCCCCCCTCACTCTCTCTCTCTCTCTCTCTCTCACACACACACACACACATCTACAGTTCACCCCCTACCACTAACACCCCCCTCCCCCTCACCTCTCCTTGTCTCTCTAACCAAAAAATCCACACTCCATAGCTATACCCCATGTTCCCTCTAATCACCATAAGTTCCTCCCCTAACCCCTCCCTACCCCCTTTAACTCTTACTAACCCCTTCTCTTACTCTCTCTCACTCCCCAACTCATCCAACTACACCTAACCCCCACCTTCCTATCTATTCCCCAACCCCCTAACACGCCACTGCCCATTTTCCTTGATTTTTCCTTGTGGTTTTTTAGGAGCCACTTGCAAAAAATATCTTATCATGCTTGCTAATCTCTTTCCTTTGAATTTTACAAGAACTCAAGTCATTTGTAATTTTTTTTTGGGTATACAGTTACTCATACACATGTTTATTTTGTGTTGTTGATCATGCATGACCTCGATGTGTTTTTTTTGTAGATGATATATGTGCATCCCATATATTCATTAGATGAAATTCATCATGCCAAATTCCAATTTCATTTATGTGGGACATATAGGTGCATCACTTAGTAGGTGTGTCAACTTTGTGCATCCTTTAAATGTTTATTAGGTTCTTATCTAATTAAGGTGCTTATGTGTTCCACTTAGTTGGATTAGTTGCTTACATGTGTTGGGTTCTTATGTGTGTTAGGTATGTTGTAAAGTGAATCAAGTAGTTAGGGTTAGGATCATTAGTAGGTTATGCATTGGGGGTTTTTGGGGTAGCGGGTCATTCATAAATGGGGTTAAAGTTATATGGATTAGTGTTATATGGGGTTGTGTGGGTCAAGGTAAAAGATAAGAATCACCTATGTGGGATAAATAAGAGTGTTTCATAGGTGTGCCATCTATGTGCATCCTTTAATATGTCCAACAAGTTCTTGTATATAGGTTAGGTATTCATATGCATTCAAGTTGCGTTGGCTTATTCCTTATGTGTGTCACTTGAGTACATTATGTGCTTATGTCACTGAGGTGAAACATGAGATTCTTTAGGTAGCTACGGTTAACAGTGTTAGTGGGTTAGGATAAAAAGGGTTTGAGTGTAGTTGGTGGGTTATGAATGGGGATTATGATAAAGGGATTGATGCTTAGTTGTATTAGTTTCTTATTTTGTAGATTTTAAGTGTGATAGTAGATTGTGTGGATTAGGTGCATCACACACATGATTTCACATGAAATTTCATATAATACGATTGTGGTCAAGATTAATTTAAATGTACATTGTTGTGCATTGTTGTCATTCCACAATGTTGTAATTGTGTATCTTTCTCAAATTTATTACTAATATCTCCATGCAATCGTAAAAGATATCAAAAATTGGGAACATTATGTATAGAAACATTATTGGCCACACATGTATGGAAACACATAATATTGAACTGTTAAGGTGTCAAGAACCAATATGAAATATAAATTATATCATAGAAGTTATAATATAAAAATAAACGACCCTTAGATGGCCTGTCAATGTACATGTATCAAAAACATCAATGATGTACATGCAAACAAAATTACATCTATCCTAGACCACACATCAAAACTCTAACTTCCTCTTGTACGAGAAAATACAGATATGTCCTGGACTAACACATCAAAACTCTAAATTTATCTTATTTTTTCTTGAGTGTGATAATTGTTTCCTACGTCCATGACCACTATGTATCTCTGGCGACCACTAGTTAGATCATATTTGATGATTAGGTAACTGAAGTAATACTAAAGCACTAACAAACTTTGAAAAAATAAAATACCACTCAATTACATAAAGAAAACACTCACTGAATCCATCCAGGGTATAGATTCCTATGGTGTCCTCCTCCTTGATGAGAGCTTCTCTACAATGGTGCTCTCTGAATAAAATAAAATATGTCAGTTATCTCAACAATTATCAACATGTATGCATGAGAAAGTACTAACCAATTTTGTAAGTAATGAACATCTCACTATAAAAATATATTGTATGGCACAAGACCGGGTTTATTTAGTACAAAGTGGAGTTGTAGGTTGAACATCAACCTCGACCGCATGCACTAATGGACTAGAGTGAGGATACATTCACCAAATGCTAAAATAGTTAGAAATCATGCATGTGCATACACAATACACTAATGAACTCTACATGTACACATCTTCAAGTAGATACCTCTGTGTGGCTTATCCCCATTGTAGATGAAAAATTAACTGTAACATCAACAAACCTGCTAAGGTACGGCATGCAGAATTCTCCATCCCGATGTTGTAAACATGCAAAAAAAAAATTGTGGAGTGAATTGAAAACTAACAAGCAATTGTCATTGAAGGCTGTGTGTACATCATCATGGAATCTGTAGATCCATGATCATGGACACACTCTCTTTCTATGGAAGAGGGTCGTCTGGTGTAGAAAAACCCTTCTCTACATTTGGACTACGGGTAGAACACCCAAACCAAAGTGATCATCAAGGGATTTGCATCGATTCCTGTAGTCATAGAGTGTTTTCATAGTTAGACATGGACATGAATGGATGAAATTGAATATGTACTAAAAAACTAACATGTTCTAGTATACTTACCTTTTATTGGGACATATCTTCCCCATGGGGGGGTCATCGCTAGAAATTTCTTTCCACTCTATAGATCCAGATAACACCTGCAGTTTAAAAATTATAAATATTAGAAATCTCTAAAGGAGTATAGTAAGAAAAAAATAATATGTACTTACATTCATGAGGTAATCATAGAATCCACCTGGGGGGAATTCACTGAGAACAATGTCTCTCGTATCCTGTTCAAAATTTGTTGCATGCAACTTCAAAAATTGTAAATATTATACCATTTAAAAATTTAATGAACTAACATGTATTAACAAAGTGACTTGGATTAACAGAATGACATGTTGAAATATGACCTCAGTGTTGGTTATTTCCGCCTCAGATACGACAACACCGGGTACACTACCACCACCTATAGAGACATCAAGATCTTGTAAGATTTAAAATTGTATATATTAAGAATCTTTTAATATGCATGCAACATGGAAAAAATAAATTGAACAACAATAGAGTTTTTACAATATCCTTGCCTAATCGACAGTCATCGTAGATGTACCATGTTTTGGTACACAACCATAACAAGATTGAACACACGTTGTACACATGTGTGGCTCAATATAGAGATCATGGTATGTCGGTCTATCCCCACCAATATATGATCCTTTGCCATCGGAAGCTGATGGTTGTACCCCGCCAGATAAAGAGGGCCCTACCTAGTCAATAGTTATGGTGTGGCAAGCAATCATCTGAGCTAGCACCAAAAATACCTCTCATATCTGGGGAATCATATCATGTGCAGGAGGGACATCTAGCCCCGGTATCTAGCTACAGGGTGGAGATATATGTTGAAAAGCATCCCTATTCCTAGCATTGGGACGTTTTTGTGGCATCCCCCTACCAGTGCCTTGGAACCCAAGCATGCCAAAATAGTTGACATGTTTTCCCACCACAAACTCTACATAAAGTTTCTAGGGGAAGTACAACAATACTTCCCTATTGTTTCATGGGGGTATGTAAAAATACATGTAACATCTATCCATCCAATGATCTCTATTTGGTTGACAAATGCACCTTCTCAATAGAAATATGGGGTCTAGTAGTGTCTAGAATGTTATCTGTCTCGAGCACTATAAATTGTGAATATATTTTCTCTTTGGTTATTTTGAGCTTCTTAATGTCATTGTAGCTCATTCCATTGGCATATTCTTGTCGTTTTCTCTCTTTGTACGATGCTATGATACACAACGCATCGTTGGATTTGTTGATGGTGTCTACGATGGACTCTAATGATGACAACAAGGAGTGACAAAATTCATCTCCTCCCCTCCAAGCTGCACCAATATCTCTCAAATTACCAATCACTCTCAAAATATCTACATTATGGTCCATATCAGCCACTACAATCATAAATACAATAAAAATATGATTAGAAAAATACACATGGTATAATGATATCTCTAGGCAATGAAAAATATAAAACTAGTGTACGACAAATAACAACATGAACTATTTATAATTTATAATTTAATATTGAACAAATTTTACACTGAAGAATAAACATTTAACATTTTTCCATCTTAAATTTATGTCGTATATATGTATTAATGTCAATTTCCAGATACATACATTAAAAGTCCTATGTGTATATGTTGATTGGGAAGCTTCTCTACCATTTTTTAAGAATTGGATTATGAAGTCTCATAAAAAATGTGGGGTGTTGACTAATGCCCTTGGAGGACCAAATCTGATATTTTGGATAGAGGTAAGGGCTATATTTTAGAGGAGGGGGCACAAGGTGCTATTGATGAATAAAATTCCAATATAATCAAGGATTTTGATATATGTAGTAATTTGTTGTAGCATGAATTTTTTGGACTCTATAGGCCATTTAACATCTTTGTTTATATGTAATTTTGGGTATGTATGGATTCCACTTGATGTTATTTTAGTTTTGTGCACTCTTTCTATATACCCATGAGAGACTTTGCATATTTGTGTATAGTGGTTTGGGAGGAATTTAACATAATTAACAGTTTTCAAGCTTTTAGGGTTGCAAGGTTTCCATTGGATTCTATCATGCATGATAGTATGAGATTGACATGTAATCAAACACATCAATCTCCCTATGTATATTGATGTTGGTAGAACCTATTGTTGAACTCCATTGTCTTGACCTTAACCAAAATGTACCCTTCACTCAAGTGAAAACATTTATTAAGCATGGGAAGCTTTGTATACCTTATTTTAACTCTTAGATTAAGAATTTTCATCAAAACTACAAGATGACAATTAATGTCCTTGGAGGACCAACTTCAATATTCCCGGTAGAGACAAGGCATGGAGCCTAAAGGAGGGGTAAACAGTGATATTGATGAATAAATTCCCAATATTGGCAAGGATTTTGATACGTTATTATTTGTTGTGGCATGAATTTTTTTGGACTCTATAGGCCATTTAGCATCTATGTTTATGTATTTGGGGGAAGATAGGAATTCTACTTGAATTTTTTTTAATTGTATGCAACCTTGCTATATGATTGAGAAACTTTGTATATTTGTGAATATTGGTTTGGATTCACAAGAATGCTCATGAATATATATGCACATAGTGAAATTGATTTGGTTTTTATGAGTAAATTGGGGTTTTGGTTTCCATTGAGCATGTAAATTTCTTTTAGGGCGTTAAAATTAAAAAATTTATGTTTTCAATTCATATTAGGGCATACAAATTATTGAAAATAATGACACTAGCAAGACGAGATTTGGTGTAAATACCTGATAATAAAGAGAGTGATCCCAAATGTGGAAATTGTATTCCTTTCTCACTCAAATCACGTTCACCATTGTGGTCTTTGGTTGACCCAAAATTAGAGCGATTGACTAATGTGGAGAAAATGACAGGCATGACCCGTTTTGGGCGTAAATCATGTTTTACAAAATGCATGCGCATTTTTTTAAACATAACATGTGTGTGTTTTAGAGAAACATAATGCATTGGCATTTTGTTTAACTATCCTAGTTGGCAATTAGCTTTCCATGCTTGGGACTAGGCTTGGCAGGCTCGACATTCATTGGGATGACTTAACTTTTATAGATCTTGGATCATTTTTTTGAATCTACCATTGCATTTAAAATGTCCCTCAACTTTTTGCACTCACCCTTCCTCTTTTAAGAATCGTCATATTACCCTCTCCTCGAAATAAAATGTCCTCCACATCCTTAATCCTTACCCCCCAAAATAAAAGAGAGCCTTAAACTCATGAGAACAACATTTGAGAGGGATTAAATAACATAAAGTCATAACTTTGATGCCACTAATATCCAAGAGCTAAATATAATTCCCAAAGAACTTCTATGAAATTGTATAAACAACCAACAATTATGTACGATAAATGGCTTTAACATTCACCTTCCCATCCACCAAATTGGATACTAGTGGGTCTTTCAGAACTTCCTCATCCAAAGAAGCACGATTTTCTACATATGTCTTATTTTCCTATAGTGCATATGTTGTTAAGAAAAATCCCTCAACGAAGGTAATTACTTTATTCTTATCTCCTATCCCATAATCTCCCATATCCCTTGGAATTTTAGCAGAGATTCCTTCCCTAGAAACAACGTCCTCCCTCCTGGAATAATTTCGAAAGGGAAATCCATAGTGTTGAGATATATGACCATATACATGACATCTTCTTACGCACTTGAAAAGAATAGCACAAGAATCCAAATCCTACAGAAACTCAACAAACCCTTTATGAAGCATAATATCTAATTCCAACTCTTCACAAAGATATAACCCCACTAAGATCTTAGCTACTATTATCACCCTCGTCTCCAAAAATTTCATATCAACCTCAAGAAACACCCCTAGGGAATTACCTATCTTCCTAAAGACACCCATTGACTTAAAAGTATGCCAGTAACCAAACATCTTGACCCAAACTAAGAGGTTGACATATTTTCTAAATGAAGGTTGAAAAAGGAGGTCCGGGACTTTTGCAATAAAGTTGACAAGCCCTACTTCTAGTAGAAACTTGAGATATTTTTCATAACCTCCTCTGACCAAAATACAAATACCATACACCCTCTGACTATAATGGAAAACTTAGGGTTGTAACTTAAAATTGGAAACTAGTGCTCCATAATCAATTGGTTCAATGTCGACATACTCATTCTTCTCCCCATAAAATATCATACAAGTTATATAGTATCCATAGACATTACCTCATTTAAACAAATATCTTCTCCTAATATGAGACGAACTTGATCCTTCATTTTTACAACCTTCTTTGTCCTTTTTACTTCCACTCGTGCTTGAGAGAGCCCCTGTGTTCTCTCCAGATTGCCACCTTTCAAAACCAAAAGAGGGCTCAAAATTTGATCTACTGCTCTAGGCACAAGATCTCACGAATGACACAAAATGCCCTGACACAACTTTGTGACAAGCATTATATAAAACCCCGACACATCATTAAAGTATGCATCATAAGCACTTATGGGAAATTCAAAGTCAAATTACCCCTTGATATGTACCCCATCCTCTTCTCTAACGCACCCTTACACCTCGAACTCCTAAACTACAAGCAAAGAGCAAACCAAATACAAACACCATCATAAGGATCATCCAAATAATAGACTTGCTAATCCTTCTATGTTTTGGACTTTTTAGGTAATTTTTTATGAAATTGGAGGATGAAATCTTTGTTGGAATCACTATTTTCATGATTCAAATTGCATTTTTAATGCAGAAATAGATTCAACACCCTAAAAAACCTGTAGACACCTGATTTTGTAATTCCAATAATATCTATATGCAATTTCAACAATTTTATCAGATTTTAGCTATAAAAAAATTGTGAAAAAAAAAACCTCTTTAGTTTCTTAGCCACCACTTCTCCTCCATGAATCATCATTTTTACGATTTTAACACTATAACAAACATTTTTTACGATTTTAACACTATAACAAACATTTTTAATGTTTCATTGTTATGTTTACATTTTACCTATCGCACTCCAACCCTCGCAGTAGTGTTTCTATCACTTCCAAGTTCCGTCCCTAGGCCTCCAAAGGAATCTATTCAAACCGTAAGGTTTGATTTTTTTGTTTGGCTGTATCCCTGTATCCCTCCGATGGAACGGTCCACCGCCGCCAATGGGTATTCGACGATCATGGATTCGATCCCATCCGTCCATGCCATATACTTACAGCTGACAGCGATCTGGTAGGCGATGATTTTGAAAATTTATGCTCCTCGACAGCTGACAGTGATCTGGTAGGCGACGACTCAAGAGTTTGAAAATCTGGGGTCGATATCGATTCGCTGATCCTCGCGGGACTATTTCCCTGATACATCTAATCAACCAGAGACCCCATCGCGACCATAACATTTCATAGCACTCAATTGGGGGTCGAGCCGGCTCCCGTAATAGCTTCCTTTTTGAGCGGAGGGCCCAATTCAACAATTCCTGAAAGTTTCAAACCTGACATTATAGGACCCGGTTTCAACATTCTGCCTGCTTGGACTGACTCGGCCGGTCCTACGGGCCTCTATTTCGACCGAGGAGTAGTCTAACGGGTCGATGATTTCACCCGTTGTTAAACTACTCCGTCTACCCACACGCCGTTAACGTGATCGTTGTCTTCCTGCACACTTAGTCGCGGCAGCCAGCGTCTCGAGCAATTACTCCACCACCCCGCGGGTTGGTGACTACTCAATCCTCTCCAAGATGCATCCATCCCCTGCCCCCTCCAACAATACTCTGCAAAGGTTTCCAGCTGTGAGCCCGGCTTCGAACCAGACAACTACTGTTGCAGTGAGTCTGAGTCCCCATTTCCGCCAGGTTCCCGCACAGGTTCATTAAAAACAGGTCTATTATTTGAAGCTCTTGTTCTAACATGTTCTGCACATACAATGCTTGTTGAAGCTCTGGGCTGGCAATGTGTAAGAAGTAGAAAAACTTCATTCAAAACCAAAAAGAATAAACGAAACTGACTGTAATCTCAATCATCAAAAGTTACCGAGGGAAAGCGGCTGGCTAGCAAAGTATGTCCATTCAGATATTATTCTAACTGAAAAGTATTTGCCTGTAGGTTCAAACCTTCCTTTGATAGCTTACCTACCATCTGATTATGCTTTCTAAAAACATTATTTTACCAATGCATGAATGGTCCGCATTAAGCTCTAGGCGCCGCATTAAAATGCTATCGATTTTAGGCAATTGATCTTAACTATGGTGCATCTGCAAATTGCTAGATCATAATTTCGATTACACAGATTACGATTTGAATAATCTGAATAGATTTTAAAATTTAAATTTTTTGACATTGCAGATTTATAAACAATTGCAACAATTGAATTCATGGCAAAACGTGTCAAAAAACCATCCATAATAACAATTAACAATAACTGTTTGAATGTCCATCACATACTATGAATGTGATCCTCATTGATGATGTTCTACACTCTGAGACAGAGAACGTCGATGACCAAAACTGGTGTATCAAACCAATATATCAATATACATACCCCTATCGACCCATAGCCCTTATAAACATTATCAATACAAAGTGTCATGGCACTAAACATTTTGACATAGAAACCAGGGGTTCCCATTCCTATTTTTCTCCCTAATGAGAATTTAACTCTTTCATGAGATTTAGTGTTTTAAGGGAGGGGGAGCAGAATCATCAACTCTTTATAAAGGTTTAATTTTCCACGAAGGAGGAGACAGAGCATTGTCTCTTTCTCACACTTTCATAATTCAGGGAGAAGGAGAAATATTATTGACCCATTCTCGCATTTGTTTTTGTCACGTTAAGAAGAATTGGCTCTCTTTTACAGTTCTATTGTTTTGAGAGAGTATGAGCATAAGTCCATTCTCACAGCTTATAAATGATCAGACTTTTTGAAAAGTGATAACAAAAGTTAACCTGGACATAACCATGCAAAATTGTTCTGGACCCAAAGATATTTACCCATAATGCACATAGTTCGCTCTTTTATCACACATCCCATGCCTTCATGGATTTTGGAACTATGACTTGTCTTGGTAAAACCCAATGTCCATATCTATTCAAACTACACATACTACTAAGGAGTGTGCTCAGTTCTCACTGTGTTTGATACCAGACTTCAGATAACTAACCTATACCTGAAAGGTTACTCTAGAGCCATGATGTTAAAAGTTAACCTCGATGAAACATGCCAATTTTTTTTGAACCCCAAGATATCTACTTATATTGCACACAATTTTATCACAGGTACGACACAGCACATGTTTCTGTGTATGTAGAAGTGATATGAATTCAAAAATCCCAACTCCATATGAATTCACACTGTAGCACTTGCCCAAGGCATGTGCTTCCTGTAGCAAAGAACTAACCTCTGCCTGGCAAAGCATGGTCACTAATGGAAAACAGTTATGCTGGCTTCATTTGTAAGCATTACCAATAATCCCCACATGAACATGTACCATCCCTAAAATGATGGAAGCGGTTTGCATCCCTCACTATGATTTTCCTTCCATCAAGCTTGGAAATGGACTTTATGACAGTGTGACAATCACCACATACACGAAGGTTTTTGATAATGTGGAGAGGTGTGCCAGGAGATGCACTAAGAAGCCCAATTGCTATGGCCAACTTCTCACTATGATGGAAAAGGGATTGCTCCTTTTGCTCCTGATCTAAATCATGGAGTACAAATTCTGTGTCGAGCAAATAGCCTGCATCCTTCATCTGTCCAGTCCATTCCTCCAACTTTGCATAAATATCATGGATTATGATCTATCTTCTACTACAAACACATAAACCCTATTCTTTACTTCAATCCAGCTATATCCTGGTTCCTTTTTTACCCCGCGGTCCTTCATTATTTTTCTTGCATTTGCCACATCATACCATTGACCAGTTGCGGCATATATGTTAGACAATAGGACATACAATGCATCATCTTGTGGTTCTAACTCACTGAGTCGTTTTGCTGCATGAAACTCGGTAAATAAAAGTCAAATTGGGTGAGCTATGAGAAAGTTGTGAAAAAGTCAAAATGGTGTGGGATTTGTTTTGGGCACAACAATTTGATAAGCTGTGAGAATGGACTTATGCTCATACTCTCTCAAACAATAGAACTGTAAAAGAGGGCCAATTCTTCTTAACATGACAAAAACAAATGCGAGAAGCTCTCATGGACTGCTATAATTTCAGGACATGTACAGTGTGAGTGTAATGAGGAAGCTTTAAAACTATACTGCCAAATGCAACTATCTAGCATAAACCCTGACAATTTTATCTTTGCAATCCTTCTTAATGCCTGTGCCTCCCTTGCAGTTTTGGAATCAGGGAAGCAAATACATGCTAACATAATCAAAGGTGGCTTTGTCTTAGATCTGTTTGTAGGGTGTGCCCTCATTGATATGTATGCTAAATGTGGGAGCATAGTGGATGCTTGCAAGATATTTGACGAAATGCCTGCACAAAATGTGGTTTCATGGAATGCAATAATTGCAAGATGTGCTCAGCATGAACATGCCAAAAAAGCCCTGGCACTTTTTGAGCAAATGCAACATGGAGATGTGGAGCCAGACCATGTCACATTCATTGGTGCTCTTTCTGCATGTAGTCATGCAGGGCTAATTGAAGCAAGTCATGATTATTTTTTTGCTATGAGTCAAGATTTTGGCATTACTCCAAGAATGAAGCACTATGCTTGCATGGTTGACATTCTTGGTTGTGCTAGATGCTTGGATGAAGCAGTGGACTTTATCAACAAAATGCCATTTGAACCTAGTGCTCTGGTGTGGCGAACATTGTTTGGTGCCTGCAGAGTGCATGGCAATATGAAGGTAGGAAAACTGGCAGCAAAACGGCTCAATGAGTTAGAACCACAAGATGATGCATTGTATGTCCTATTCTCTAACATATATGGATGTGTCGGACACCGAGGAAAACTGGCAGCAAAATGGCTCAGTGAGTTAGAACCACAAGATGATGCATTGTATGTCCTATTGTCTAACATATATGCTGCAGCTAGTCAATGGGATGATGTGGCAAATGCAAGAAAAATAATGAAGGACCGCGGGGTAAAAAAGGAACCAGGATATAGCTGGATTGAAGTAAAGAATAGGGTTTATGTGTTTGTAGTAGAAGATAGATCATAATCCATGAGATTTATGCAAAGTTGGAGGAATGGACTGGACAGATGAAGGATGCAGGCTATTTGCCCGACACGGAATTTGTACTCCATGATTTAGATCAGGAGCAAAAGGAGCAATCCTTTTTCCATCATAGTGAGAAGTTGGCCATAGCATTTGGGCTTCTTAGTGCATCTCCTAGCACACCTCTCCACATTATCAAAAACCTCCGTGTATGTGGTGATTGTCACACTGTCATAAAGTCCATTTCCAAGGTTGATGGAAGGAAAATCATAGTGAGGGATGCAAATTGCTTCCATCATTTTAGGGATGGTACATGTTCATGTGGGGATTATTGGTAGTGCTTACAAATTAAGCCAGCATAACTATTTTCCATTAGTGACCATGCTCTGCCAGGCGGAGGTTAGTTCTTTGATACAGGAAGCACATGCCTTGGGCAAGTGCTACAGTGTGAATTCATATGGAGTTGGGGTTTTTGAAATCATATCACTTCTACATACACGGAAACATGTGCTGGGTCGTACCTGTGATAAAACTGTGTGCAATATAAGTAGCTATCTTGGGGTTCAGAAAAATTTGGCATGTTTCATCGAGGTTAACTTTTAACATCATGGCTCTAGAGTAACCTTTCAAGTATAGGTTAGTTATCGTAAGTCTGGTATCAAACACAGTGAGCACTGAGCACACTCCTTAGTAATATGTTTAGTTTGAATAGATATGGACATTGGGTTTTACCAAGACAAGTCATAGTTCCAAAATCCATGAAGGCATGGGATGTGTGATAAAAGAGCGAACTATGTGCATTATGGGTAAATATCTCTGGGTCTAGAATAATTTTGCATGGTTATGTCCAGGTTAACTTTTGTTATCACTCAGTCAAAAGGTCTGATCATTTATAAGCTGTGAGAATGGACTTATGCTCATACTCTCTCAAAACAATAGAACTGTAAAAGAGGGCCAATTCTTCTTAATGTGACAAAAACAAATGCAAGAATAGGTCAATAATATTTCTCCTTCTCCCCGAATTATGAAAGTGTGAGAAAGAGACAATGCTCTTTCTCCTCCTTCCTCATTTACTAAACCTTGATAAAGAGTTGATGATTCTGCTCCCCCTCCCTTAAAACACTAAATCTCATGAAAGAGTTAAATTCTCATTAGGGAGAAAAATAGGAATGGGAACCCGTGGTTTCTAGGTCAAAATGTTTAGTGCCATGACACTTTGTATTGATAATGTTTATAAGGGCTATGGGTCGATAGGGGTATGTATATTGATATATTGGTTTGATACACCAGTTTTGGTCATCGACGTTCTCTGTCTCAGAGTGTAGAACATCATCAACAAGGGTCACATTCATAGTATGTGATGGGCATTCAAACAGTTCCTGTTATTATGGATGGTTTAAGACACGTTTTGCCATGAATTCAATTGTTGCAGCTGTTTATAAATCTGCAATGTCAAAAAATTTAAATTTTAAAATCTATTCAGATTATTCAAATCATAATCTGTGTAATCGAAATTATGATCTAGCAATTTGCAGATGCACCAAAGTTAAGATCAATTGCCTAAAATCGATAGCATTTTAATGCGGCGCCTAGAGCTCAATGCGGACCATTCATGCATTGGTAAAATCATGTTTTTAGAAACCATAATCAGATGGTAGGTAAGCTATCAAAGGAAGGTTTGAACCTACGAGCAAATACTTTTCAGTTACAATAATATCTGAATGGACATACTTTGCTAGCCAGCCGCTTTCCCTCGGTAACTTTTGATGATTGAGATTACAGTCAGTTTCGTTTATTCTTTTTTGTTCTGAATGAAGTTTTCCTGCTTCTTACACATTGCCAGCCCAGAGCTTCAACAAGCATTGTATGTGCAGAACATGTTAGAACAAGAGCTTCAAATAACAGACCTATTTTTAATGAACCTGTGCGAGAACCTGGCGGAAATGGGGACTCACTACAACAGTAGTTGTCTGGTTTGAAGCCGGGCTCACAGCTGGAAACCTTTGTAGAGTATTGTTGGAGGGAGCAGGGGATGGATGCATTTTCGAGAGGATTGAGTAGTCACCAACCCACGGGGTGGTGGAGTAATTGCTCGGGATGCTGGCTGCGGCGACAAGATGGCATGTGCAGGAGGACAGCAATCACGTTCAGAAGAAGATTCGGGAGGGACCCATTCCTTGATGGATGTGCCGGACTCCGGACGCTGAGAGAAGTTAACGACGTGGGTAGACGAAGTAGTATAACGCCAGGCGAAATCGTCGACCCGTTAGACTATTTCGACCGAAGGCGAATGGAGTTCCCTATAATATCTCTGGAACGTCCATTCATGCCCTCATTATCGGGATCGTTGCGTTGCTCAAAGGAGCGTATCCCGACTAGATCCTCGCCGCCATTAAAGTTGTTCTCACAACTGCTGCTTACAGTTACGAGAATATGAATAAACGCGAGGTGGCAATGGTCGATGAAGCCACGTAAATGCTTGCACACCTTTTGATTTCAACACTGTTAAAGGGAGCTGTCTAACGATGGGACTTTTTAACTTTCATGTTGATTTTTATGCTGGAATCCTCTAAATTTAATCTACAAAATTCGTAATTTTTGTTATTTGTTTGGCGATTTTAAGCTTTTAATCTACAAAATTTGTATTTTTTGTTATTTGTTAGGCGGTTTTAAGCTTTGAAATAAAATTAAGTGACAGAAAAACCCCAACATCCACACTCTGTAAGATCTAGCAGTGTTTGTAAAGTATTTGAAAATTCATTAAAAATTCATGAAAAAAAAACTGGTAAAAAACAGCGGAAAACAAAGGGAAAAAAGTCCCCTCTTTAGACAAAACCCTAGTAAAGTGGATCCCATAAAGATATAATCTAACGATTTCGTTGTCTTTTATGGCTAACAATAACTAGCTTGCTACTAAAGTAACAACCAGTTGAATCTCAAACAAGTTAAGATCCAACAATGACATACCTACTATCGCTTCATTAAATAACCTGCAGACTGGTTATTATTCCCCGTCATCTATCACCACCTCTTGGTTATAGTCAAGAATCCATCATTGTTATCGCCCATACAGATATTAGTTGTCCTCCTCAGAAAGGACAGCCAGGGGATCTTAAATATCCCTCATTTTCTACTGGATAAGATCAGATGCCGCGATATTTTAACTTGTCGACAAGCTTCATTAAAACGGTCGCCAACCATTGCTGGTCCTACCATTTCAAGTTACAATTTACAGGACCACACTGCCACCGTGATAGCTCCAAGAGGGATAGAGGTGACAGTGGAGCCGCGGATGCTAAAGTCTAAAGTTTAGCAATTCCGTTCCCTACCTGTCGGCAATAAAAACAATGAGGTCGACTCGCCATAGAGGAATCGGGTGGGCGCAGTTTGATTTTGATTGCCGCTTTCGTATATATTTGCTTTTTCTCTTTGATTCAACGAGATGAGCCGGGGATGCGACGAATGTGATTTCCCCATCAGACTTTTGGTCACCAACAAATGTATCTCATCCTAATTTGTTATGTTGTTTCATCATTGATTTCTTTTAAGATACTTGTACTTGGTGTCTTGTTATCATTGATATGTCACATACATATCAAGGTTATTACACATATTTTATTTGTTATTGTTTTGAGAGTAATGAGGTGTTTGTAATTTACTATGAGGGAGATCTTTTAACTAGTAACAGTTATATTAATAAATATGTTTAGAATAAGTGGACCACCATAAATTACTAATACACAATTTAATGGAAGGTTTGGACTCAAGTTAATTGAATCTTGATCTAAACAAAAACTTTTGAGGACCGTCATCCCTTCTTATTCATATTTATTGATTGCATTGAGCACCCTAGGAGCACATTAACATTAACTAACTGATTGTTTTCATGATGTGGTGCATGGTTTCACTGGTATGAAGGTCGACTTCATAGGCTAAGAGATGGAGTCAGTGGAGTACAACTCTACTAAAAGTTCATTTAATATTTTTTATTACCACGTTCATTTAAATTTAATTTAATAGTTGTATCACCAATGGAGTGAATCTAATAGTTATCAAATAGTTAATATAATTGTTATCCAATATAACTACGACTAGAGTTGAAGTTAAGCTAATAGTTGTAGGACCTCGTTCGTTGAGAGAGGAAAAATTGAAGGAACTTTCAGGTGGTTCACCCCCATCCAGATATCCATTACAGTTAGCCCAATATTTCCAGCGCTGCCTCTCCTTTGCCTTAGTCATGTATAATCATCCCTGTATGGCTTTTCTAGCCATTATATAAGTGGAAACTTGTATTTGAGTCCCATCTAGTGAGTTCCACACTTCTTCATGCAATCAACTTATCCTTCCACCCTAGGGAGAGCCTGTTTGAAACTTCTGAAACAATAAGGGTCCCTTTTTTTCAAAGCTGAAGAAGAATTTTGCCATCTGTACTTGTTGCCTTCCAAGGAAATATGTACATTTGTTTGGAGATCTGATTAACACAGGTGTAAATAACCTTTTTCTTGCAGTTCCCTCAACTATTGGGTCTTCATAGGAGATGTGAGCCAGCTTCCATGGAGCGTAAGGAGATCCCAAGGAGATTTAGGTTCACTCCTAATCCATATATTGGAGCTGGACTCATTCTAAGAGATTGTATAAAAATCATTTTTCCAATGTACATTATTATTAACAAAAGAGGCAAAGGATCTCAACTGAACATCTCCCAAATAAGGAACAAGGTTAGAGTAAAGGTCCATAGGACAAGCCATCTCATGCAAATAGAGTTCACACAATAGATTTTGTTCAATGAAACTACTCTCGTGAAAGGTCTCTAAGAACCGAGTAGAGGGTGTCAACTGACAAGGTATTCCTTCATTTAGGGATTTTAATTTAAACAAGGTCATTTGCTCATACAAGAACACCGGATAGGAGGGATATGGAGCTCTAAATCTCATCAATTACCGAGAGAGAGCCTACATTTGATCTTTTTCTTTCTGCATGGATTTGAATTTCTTCAATCCCCTTCAATTATTTTTGCACCTCCTCCCACCGAAACCTTTGAAAAGTTAACTCCTATGCCCATTTCTCCCTTAATTCTTTGATAGTCCTTCAGTATTCAAAAAGGGGAACCATCCCTTCCTGACATCGGTCAACATGATTTTTCCACTTCTTCACTTCCAACTTCAACAGTGAGAGCTCTGCATCTTTCTCATCGTCAGAATTTGAGTTAACAATTTCTTGAGAAATGTTCATCCCTACCTTGTCACCAGATGTCTCGGCCTTCTCACTTTGTATTGACAGTGTAACAACTTCCTCTTCCATCAATGTTGTAGCAGCCTCTGTCTGTGTGGTTGCTTCAGGAAAATGATTTGGGAATGTTGGTTCTTGTGTGAGAGCATCCCTCTTCTAAATCTCATCCCAAGCAACTTTAGTCCATGTTTCACTCTCGACGGATAATTTTGGGGATACTAGTTCTTGTGTAACAACATCCTCCTTCTATAATTCACCCATGTCAACTTCAGTTTGAGTTGCATCTTCAGCAAACATTTTTAAATATGTTGGCTCTTGTGTAACAACATCCTTTTCTTGTGTCTCAATCTCAACATCTTTTATCTGAGTTGCATTTTCAACAAGCAGCTTTAAGGATGCTAGTTATTGTGTAACAGCCTCCTATTTTTCAATTTCTTCCGACTGCTGAGATTTCTCTTAAGTTACTTCAATGTCTCCTGAAAAATCAGACTGATCCAAGAATACTTCAGTATCCCCTGATGGCTGGGATTGCATTTGTTCATCTTCTCCTAATTCCATGTTAGGGATTATGTCAAATTTTGGCTCATTTTTATCATTTGGCTCCAATGCAGGTACTTATTTTCCTTCTTCATTTGTCTGTGCAGGTTTTTGTACAACAAATTCTTGCACAGTGACTTTATACCCTGTCTAATTGAAAATTTCTCTACACTCTGGGCATACCTTTTTTCTTGTCCTTCACCTCCCACAACAGGAGGTGAACCCTCCAAATGATCTGCAACCTCCACCAATGTATGCAATCTTTTCTCTACATGCTTCCTACATTCTTCTTTCCATTTCTCCAATTCAATCCAAATCATTTTTACCTTCTCTTTTAGTAGGTCATTCTCAGACAAAAGACTCTCAATTTGAGGTTCTTCTGCGGTAGGTTCTTGTGGAGCATCAGTTGATCGGGGTGTCAGAATGGGAAATTCGATATTTGCTTCAATGTTTTCCCACTTTACCTGCGCCACTTCTACTACTGTAACAGACCTAGTTCTCCTTCTTTTCACCATCGCAAATGACTGGCCTTCTTCTTTTTATATTCTCCTTCTTCAGTGTGGAATATGGGTTTCCAATTCCGAGACTGGTATAAAAGGATTATTCCCCAATCCATCATCTTCCCTTGTTTCTACCACCACAATTTCTTCTTCAATTATAGCCCCCCCCAACTCATGGGAAGATTCAATGTTAAAAATATTCACATCCTCTTCTGACATTGTAGCTTCCACATCCACAGCTGCCACTGTCGCAGCATCTAATGCTGCTCCAGTCTCAACTTCTGTTGCTAAAGCTTCCATAATAAGTATTCCCTCTACAGGGTTTGCTGTTGTTTTACCCTCCTCCAAGTATTCCTCCTGATCATTATGATTCTGGTCTGCCACTATCTCATCCTCCCCCCCAAATCAATTTGAGTGGATCCGATCCTCCTCTTCTACTTCAACACCCCCCAAGTGTGCAGGTTCCATGTCCTCCTCTTCTATTTCAACACCCCTCAACTGTGCAGGTTCCTGAATTATCCCAGATTAAGCAAGAGATTGCGCCCAAGTTTTGTTCTATTGTTCTAATTCCCTTAAGATGAGTAATTTAATTAGGCCATGGTTGGTAAGAGAAGGAACTGGAGGTCAGGATGTTCTCACATACCCCACCATGTAATGTAGGGTTTTCAACAAGTAAAATGGCATATTGAGTAGATTATCGTGGCGTAGATGAGACAATAAGGGAAATTCAGAGAAGTAAACAATTTGGTACCTACCTTCATAGGTAATATATTTATTCAGGAAGATTTCCACTTGATTCCAAGGACAAGGTAATGATTCTAGTGCTATCCCACGGCCTCCTCGTTGAACATGTTCACTGGCTGAAAGAAAATCCTACAATGCAGTCGCATTCTGGATTTTTCATCCAAACCAACTCCTTCCTACTTGAGGCAAACTAGTAACCTCTGCCACAATTTCTTTTGTGACATCTATGCGCACACCCCAGACCTCCGAATGGGTGTCAATCAAATTAAGGATGAACTGTAAAGTTGTTTTTGTGTGAAAACCATTTAGTCGTTGAAAAGGCCACTTCAAAAATAGGAAAAACCTATGTGTTCCTACGCAAAGCCCCTGTGTTCACGGGTTCATGTCAAGATGGTTTACCCATATCACCTTTCCTTCTTAGTTATGATAGCAAATCGGGAAATTACAGATCGAGAAGTGGAAGTTGCAACACAAGAACGTTCAACGAACAACCAAGGTTAGGATTGGGTATTTTAGGAAAGTTAATACAATTATGAAAAGGGAATAATTGGCAAGATTTGGCACAAATTAGGAAAAAGGTGACGGTCGTGTAATAAGCCCAAGTACCAATTTGGACATATTGATTGACAGTTAAATGGGTACGGGTTTGCTAACGGGTACAAAAGACAAAGCATGATTAATTTTTCCATATCCAATTTATGCCTAATCATGTAAATGTTCAGAATCTATACCTTCGCAATATGAAATGAGTCTTAACTTTCCATAATGGTTCGACGTGTCATCGCGGCCATCAATTGAAAACATAATTTCGCATGTGCTATTATAATCTGACCCCACCACTTTGAACGGCAAGTACATCCATGTTGAATGGCACCCGTGGAAAATCAATAACTGCCTTTTCATTCTTGGCAGAACTATGGTTGGAGCTATGAAATGAGTGGAACCTAGCAGAGTTATTGACGACGATATTTATGGACAAATCTGAAGGAGTCACAACTGTTTTATGGAAAAATATAGAGGAGCCGAAGCTGTGAAAATAGGAAAAGTAGGCCAAATATAACAGAGTCGCAACTGTGAAAATAGGAAAAGTAAGCCAAATATAGCAGAGTCGTAGTTGGTTTATGGACAAATATGAGGGAGTTGCAACTGCGAAAATAGGACAAATAGGCAGAATTTCATGGATTCGTAGCTAGAAAGTAGGGAAAATATGGTGGAGTCATAGCTGTGAATATAGGAAAAAATAGAAAATTTGGCGTATTCGCAATGGAAAATAGGACAAATCTAGGAGAGTCACGACTGGGAAAATAGGAAAAATATGCGAAATTTGGGCAACCATTAATGGAGAAAACCCCGCAACTTCCTCGGGGAAACCATAAATGGAGAAAACCTCACAACTTCCTCAGGGAAACCATAAATGGAGAAAACCCCGCAACTTCCTCAGAGATAGAATCAACACCAAAAGTAAAACCCCAAAATAGTAAGATGATCTCCCGACAGCAGTAGCCTCTTTCTTTCTATCCCCAACAACTTCTTCTCCCTCAGCTATCCGCTACAACTGAGTGTGAGTGAGTGTGTGTTAAATAGAGAGACTCACTCTCTATTTATACTAATTCCTGACTTGACAATGACTCACTAAAGCCGACTTCACTAGGTGATTCTAACAGCCCTAGGGCCCCGAAACTGCTGGGACTTTGACCCTTGAACAATAGGAGGGTTACCCACATTGAATTGACATGACTTGTTTACATTATAGAAACTCCCGATCGGAACATCGGGGCATGACATGACTCAATTACATTATAAACACTTCCCAGAATAAACATCAGGGTGCAATACATAAGAAATACAAGTGAATACATTCTGAAGTTACAATTACATCAACAATCTATATATATATATCCTTGTTTGCATTGGCTTTACTGGAATCTACAAATATATCCTTCTCTTCAATGACTCTACTGAATTTGGCAGATCTTCTCTTATCTGCATTTGCTTCCTCTAATTGAGCCACACGCTTTTGAATATTTTCATAAGGCATTTATGACTCAAGTTTGTGTTCTTCAATGCTATTCATTATAGATTTCAACAAAGCAATTTCTTTTGAGGTTGCAGTATTCTATGACAAGACATTGAAGACATGTCTAAATGACAAGTTAATATTTGATCATTTTATACTGACAAGGAAACATTCCCAACACAATGCAAGAATAAACATATCTACGCACGTACACCAACACCAAATTTTTCATGTTAATACTTCTTTTGTAGATTTATTTGCATCATTCACATATTCCTTCAACAAAGGTACAGGTGGAAGTTTTTCTACAAGTCCAAATGCATAAAAAAATTCTACAACCTCAAGTTGCATTCTTCTATTAATCAAATTTTCCACAACATTTCTAAGAAACAATACCAAATATGTCATGCGACACCATAAATTAAGTATTGTAAACAACTTTAATAAACCCCACATTGGAAAGGTGACCCAACTTGATCAATAATTTCAAAACAATCATAGACCACTAGGCATAATAATATGTCTAATTAATGAACAAAATTATCATCCAACCAGGATTTATATATAAATAAAACACTAGCTTCTAAATAATTGGGCCAAGTGGAAACCTTTGCAAATAAACTCGGCCTCACACTAGACAAAGTGTAGATCCTTTTAAGCTTCCCTTTGTACCTACATATGAAGATCCACAAGGCTATGAAACCATTTATGAAAACTTACAAAAATCATGATCAGTAGACACCTAACCTTCTTCTAAAAGAACAAACATCTCTCTAAAGAACCAAAATATCAAACAATTAACAATCCAAACCTTATTGGCATTTTTCTAATGAGAAAAACTATATAGTACGGTTCACAAATTAGATTAACATTAATTTGATCTTAGGATATTAGGTGCATAGTTTGAAAGAATTTCTATCCATTTGGACTTATAATCTAATAAAATTACAAGCCATCAGCCAATCACCTATAAATACACCTATTATGGACACAAAACATAAAAAATAATTGCTTAGCAAATCAGCCAATACAAAAAATACTCATAAATCCTTTGTCTTTTGCCTACAGAGATAAGTAGATTTTCTCTAAGTGTCATTCAACTCATTGGCCATTATTCTATGTTCTTCAAAATCCTAAGGTTATTAAGTAGCTAATTTACTTCTCTTCTGTAACAATATTATTTCCTACCAAAATAAATTTGGGGATTAACTAATTTATCCTAGCTCAAAATTTTAGCTAGCTCTCAAGTTCAAATGGGATATTGAAACAGAGATTGGACAACTTATCCCATCTTATTTATATTTTATTTGAAATAATATCGATTTAGTTAAGTGGAATAGGTTTGGGTGGGATGGATCTATGCAAAGTGTTAGCCATCTACATAGAAAGTGTTAGCCATCTACATAGATAGGGGGTTATAAATTAACCTTTTCTTAAATATCACTACCTTCTCACCACCAAACCAAGCCTATCAATGTGGTTTGGATTAAACCAATACATTCTTTGGAACCACCACATTCTTACTAATAGACTAACAATCTCAATCCTATCTTATCAAGACAAAATTTGCTTCCTTGCCACAGTAATGTCACTAATACTTCCACATATTTGAAATTATAAAGATGTACATCATCAAAAGGACTAAACAAAAACAAGTATTGTTTTCTACCATGTAGGGCGCCTACAAAAAGTAGTAATTACAGTGTTTTAAAAACTAGCCAAATAAAAACAACAACCAGCTAGCTTGACTATTATCACCCGTTAGGGACCCTAAACAGAGTTGTGAATTGGTTCAACCAGTTTGACCTAGGACAAACCAACCTATTTGAACAATCCAAGCGATTCCAATATGAGTCCAAGAAATTCTAATTTGAGTCCAGTCAAACCCTCAACCAATTCCAAGTCCATTCCAACTTTTAGAATATTGGTAATTAACATTCAACATACACAACATACAAAATAAAATATCACAAAAACTTTTTGAACAAAACTAAAATAGTTAAGTTGATTTTGGACTTGCATTTCTATCAAGAAAATACTATCACAAGGAAAAACTCGCATGTTAAAAGTCCAACATATGTTCACAATAAATTCCATACATGTCTCTGAACTAGGCTCTAAATTAATCTCTAAATAGGCTTGCATGCACACATAGAGCATGCATTTCCAACCATGCAGATCCTAAAATTCGATCCATTTTAAATTTTAATTCAAAACTATTCGAAAAAAACAAAGTTGTTGCAATGTTTTACTTATAGCAGGTTATAAGGTGTCCATTTGGTGAAGTGGTTAAACCAATGCACTTTAAATGATCACACTCGGATTCAAACCCCTTGAAGACATAATTATTTTAATTTGACCAGCAGAGCTAACTACAACATCCGAGATAAGGTGTAAATATTCACATCCTTGACAAGCAACAAATACCACGGATCTCAATATATGAGGATAGGTACAAATATTTGGAATAATTTCCATAATACCCTCTCAAGTTGTACCATCCCACCCAAAGGTAGAGTCCACTTTACAAATAAAGGGTGATTTTTCCAACAAGATAAACAAAAACCACGCTGCAATTCTCATCAACGTCATCCTTATGCATACTATTCTTTCAAGAATAATTACTATATGACATAATGCTTTGAAATTCACTCCCAATTAGGGAGGGATGCCATAGGACGTCCATGTGCATAATTAATTGCAAAAAGGGAACTACATATGCCAAAATTTGGAGTTATCTACTTGAATCTAGATATTTTTGGCCTTTAAAAACTGGGTAATTATCTCTATTGGACATAAAAACTAAGGTAATGGCCAGAAAGTGGTATATATAGGTATACATATTTTCCTATATATGAGTTATGGATCAAATTAAGGATGACAATGATTTTATAGGTCATCCCCTTTAGGATTTTAACATATAATTAGGCAAAACCTAAACTATGAGCTTCCGTTGATGAGTGGTCTTACTATATAATGACGATAGATAAAATTAGATAATTGTGTTGATGACTGCTGAAATTATATAATAAAGATGGATATCATAAGCAAATGATCTAATTATATAATGACTATGGATAAAATAAGCATATTGATGTCTAAGAAATAACCAAAACAAGTAGGCCAATAGCGCTTAAAGAATTCAAACAGTTTTAGTAGAAGTAGAAACGCAATTCATCTATACTAAGAATAGGGAAAGATAAAAGGAAAAGTGTATCACTAAAATATATCTAGCTAAAAGAAGATATAATAGAAGGTCTAAGAGCAAGAAAGATAAAGAAGATATAGAAAGAAGGTACAAAACCGAGAAAGATGCTAGAAACTAAGAAGACTCAACGATAAACATAAGGGAATATTACTTAGAAAACGAACAAAAACTGAAACAAACCACTACAAAAACAAGGGGAAATTCATTAAAGCATAGAGAATAGTGAATTTCAACCATGTCTCATGATGAGGTCCATTTTTTTATTTTGCATATAAAATATATATTATGAACATATAATGTAATCTTAAACAAACTTTACCCAAATAAAAAAATTAAACTGAAGAGAAAGTCGGGCTGAAAGAAAAATGGCAAACTGCACCAACCTAATATCTTGGGACCGATAGCAAGCGTACGACAGAGCATACTTGTGAATGTTTCTAAAATATACCACTATATATTGTGAATCTACTCTAAAAAATAACAAGTAGCAGATATGAAGCGGACTTCAATACCATTTAATTTTATAAACATAGAAATAGACACAACACCTTGAAAGGAAGAATTGGTGCCTTTCCTTTATGTAATTAATTGTTGCAATAAATGCATTATACAAATAAATTGAGCAGGAAGGTTCATGTAAAATTATCCAAGCTACAGGATCATCGGGATGGATTGAACCTCACTGTGAAAGAAGAATGAATGAGGAAGAAGAAATTCAATGTTAGAATGATCACACAATCATGGTGAAATTATTCATACAAGAGGCAAAAAATTGACATCATAACAGTAATCTCATAATCATCAACCTATATGTAATACATCCATGATACAATAAAGTAAATTCAAATCCTCTTGAAATGATTCAAATTCCATGACTTGGACTGACTCCATAGATCACTAACTGTGGAAAATTTACCACTGGAGGCTCACTATTGTAACTCGCGACAACTGAAACACCTCAAAATCATTTAACTGACTAAGGAAGGTGAGAAAAGGCACCTAGTCTCCTTAAATCATGCAAAGATGGCACTAGGCTAATTGAATGTGAACTAACGGATGCCTATCAGAGCATAACTCAACACAGACTAGGGTGAACTGGTGTTGGGACTCCCATTACTCAGTGTGGATTCCTAAAATATAGGGATTGGCCTCTATATCTCCAATACTCAAGCAAACTAACACATAAAGTGCTAGGTGGGACCCAAATAACTCCCCCGTGGCACTAATGAAGTGGCAACATACTCCTAAGCTAGGAAACTGGTATTTAGACTATGGTGGTCAAGGGAGGATTACAAATAATCTTAACAAGACCCCTTAATCCAAACTTGGACAACATGGGACCTGGAAACTAAGGTCTCCCATACAATATATTGCAAAAAATTCACTCCTCAATAAACCAAGGAGATGGGGAAAACCTCATAGGAACCCCCCCCCCCCCGCCCTCAATATGAACAGTGAAACCAGGAACAAAACTGAAACAAACTTTCATGCCAAGAAGAAACCTAAGATAAAAAAATCTCTTTTCAATGAAATATTTTGTGAATATGTCTGCAACCTACTCCTATATAGGGCAATAATGCAAAATGATATCTTATTATTCACTAGTTCCCGGATCTAGTGCATGTGGACTTCAATGTGTTTGGTATGTTGCTTCTATAATGGACCACTAGAAATTTTAATTACATTTTGATTATCACAAAGATGTCTATGAAAGGAGAAGTGTGAATTCCAAACTTTGCCAAAATCCCATGTAACCAAACTACCTGAAAAGTTGCATTCACAACCCCCTGATACTTTGCTTCAATCAAAGAGAGAGAAAGAGTTGGTTACTAATTGCTTGACCAGCAGATTGGTCCAGATTCCAACATGAAGAAAAATCCTGAAGTATATTTTCTATCAGTATTGTTTCCAATACCCTGCACATAACGCAAGATGCACTTTGCGTCCTTCTAATGAAGCTCATGTGGCTCCTGCATGAACCTAGCAACAACACTCACAACATATGAAAATTATGGTCTCGAATGAGTAAGGTACAATAAGCTACCAATCAGGTGTCTATAGAGAGTACTATCAACCAAGGGTGTAGAACCACCTTCTTCCAATCTGATGCAAGATAAGAAGGGAGATGATGTTTTTTTGCAATCAGTCATATGGAATATTTTGAGAAAATATCCTATGTATCTAGAGTGAGTAATCATGGTCCTCGAATCTTTTTTATTCACCTCAAGGCCAATAAACTACCTTATCAACCCTAGATATGTCATGTAGAATGCCTTGCTCAAATTTGACTTGATATCCCTCAATACAACATCTGAACCACCGGTACTAATAAATTCATCCACGTAAAATACAATAAATAGTAAGCAACCTCATTTATGTTGCATGTAGACATTGCATTCATACTTACATCTTTCAAACTTCTGTGACATTTAGAAGGCATCCATCTTGGAATACAATGCCCTTGGGGCTTACTTGAGCCCATACAAAGATTTCCTTATTGCAAACCAAGGAGAAATCTTGATTGTACCTCTCAGGATGTCTCATGTAGATCTCTTCTTCCAAGTCACCATGGAGGAAGGCACTCTTCACATCCATTTGATGTACCTCCCATTTCCTCGAAGCTGTAATGGCCAAAACGATCCTTGTGGAATCCATTCTTGCAACAGGATTGAATGTTTCATTGTAGTCCAGCCCATGAACTTGCGAATACCCCTTTGCAACTAACCGAGCCTTATGTAGTAGATTGATATGCTTCTATTTTGGTTTTGAAGATCCATTTGCACTAGACAAGCTTTCTCCCAAAAGGAAAGGAGACAAGCTCCCAAGTCTTGTTGTCTTGTAGTGAATCATATTCATCATCCATGACTACTTGCCATCTCGGATCATGGAAAACCTCATTGTAGTACTGTGGATAATACCCCAGCATCATGTAGCACCTTTATTAGACAAGTGGATCTGTATCACAGAGCGCAAGGTTCTCATCCAAAATTGAGATATGGTTTTCCTTATGTCAAATGGATCCCCGGCACTATTCCCAGCAAGTTCAATGAGTTTTTGAGCTCACCTAGACCTTGGATTGGGAGCAGGAGTTGGATCATGATCTAGATTTCCTTGATCTTCATTCCCAATATCAACATCTTGTTCTTCTTGATCCTCATCTTCATATTTTGAATCTGAAACATTCATAGAAACATCATCATATGCAAATGGAACCGATTGAGTATTTATACCTTCATCTTCATCTAGTTGTAGATCATGCAATGGATTTTCATTGAATTGGAAACTCCAATCTATGAAGCATCTTCTGGTTACAATCTCCATAAGTTTGTAATCGTTTGCATCATCTGCATATCCCATCATAATGTATTAGCTACTTAGAGGTTGGAAGGTTTTCCTTTTGTTAGATGAAATTATAGCCAATGCTTTGGAGCCAAAAACCCTCAGATGTGAGACATTAAGCTTATGTCCCATCAGTGCTTCGAATGGAGTGACTCCATCCACTAACATGTGAGGTACTATGTTCTGTATGTATGAAGCACAATTCATTGTTTCAGCCCTCCTATATGATGGAATATCTCTTTCTTCAAGAAGGCAGGTATCCATCTCTTTCAAAGATTTGTTCTTCCTCTCAGCTACATGATTTTGTTGTGGTGTCTATGGGACTGAATGTTGCATTTGAATACCTTCTGAAGGACATAGCTTTTGGAACTCTCTTTTGATATACTCTCCTCCATTATCTTATATGAGTTCTTTGATATTATTCCCAAGGGTGTTCTCTGTTGGAGACATTTACCACTATACACACTCATCTTGGTCAATTTGTCCTAGTTAAACCACTATCCTAAGTTTTATTGACTTAATTGACATCAGAGGAGCACTGGATGACATCAACATGAGCACACCCACGCCTACCTTCAATCAAGAAGGCTAACTTAGCCTTCTCCTACATTTGGGGAGGCTAACTAGAGAAATCTGGGGGTGATCTGAGTGTCATTAATGCCCCATATTTCTAACTGATGGTTACAATCAGTTAAACAGAGCAATGAAGGCACCTTCCTTCATTAAATTGATTATTTAATGAAGTGGAGTCAACAGGGGTGCCTCCAACCACTTCTAATGGTCAGTTACACTTCAGTTAACCTCATCGGGGTTCATTGGAGTCATTGATGTGCTACCACTTGTTGGTTGGCTTGCAGTGACATGTGTCTGAGCTACTTTCAGTTAGACTCGGTCATTTATTGCACTCCGACTTCAGTTAGGGCTCAGTTGAGTCAATTAGGGTTTTGATCAGTGGTTAACTTGAGTGTTGACTATGGCTTACATTTAGTTAAGCTAGACTCACTCATTCAATTCGAATGACCTCCTTGGGAATTTGAATTGCTTGCAGCATGATCATTGTATTATTCATTATTCATTTGATTATATAGAGCTACTACTTCCATTGCAGCACCATTTTGCCAATTTTATGATTATCTGTCTGTATTATTTGTGAGACTATGTTTTCAGTTCTTAGACCACTGTGACAAATTAATATGGTATCAAAGCTCACGGCGGGACGAAGCTCAGATCTCTCAAAAACAAGGTTTTTAACAGATCTTGCATGAAAATTGAGCAATAGCTCAAAAATCCAGCACTGCACCAGAAGCCAAGGCTTACCACTTAATACCCCAAGTAAGGAAATTGTTGATCAAGCTTGCTTGATTGACTATGCTAGGTGTGATGAAATCCTAAAATGTGCAAGTTTTCCAACCTTACGGTGCCCCTTTTGTTGTGATTTTCAGGTTTTTAACATGTGAAAGCATTTGCTCCAGCAGATTTAGATGGCTTCTTCCCGGGATCTTCTTTTCCATCTTTCGGGATTGAAGACTCCAAAGGAAATCTAGGACAAATTGGAAACCCTGTATGGAAAGCAGGATGATTTGAGAGTATACCAGCTTGCGAATGAGTTGATGTCTCTCTAGCCTTCCAATTTCGAGACCTTGAATGAATTTTTCACAAAGTTCAAGCACATTTTCTTATTGTTGAAGCAATGCAAAGTGGAGAAGGAGGATGATCAGCTCATCCTTGCCATACTCTCCAAACTTGGAGCTGATTATTCAGATTTTGTCTCTACATTCCGTGTGAGGAAGCTCACAACCCCTGGATGGAAGATGCCTACACTCAATGCCTTCATTGAGTCCCTAACAAGTGAACTTGATAAGCTTGTCCAGATGGGGATCATCAGATCCTCCTGTGATCAAGCCCTCCATGTCTCGGGGCCCAAATATATGAAGGGTAAAGGAAAGTAGCAGAATAACCCAAAAACTAAATTCGAAGCTCCTAATCCTAATGTTGAAAACCAGCAGCATGATGAGTCTTCCGACTCAAAGAAGAACAAAGGAAAAGGGCATCATGGAAAGGAAAAAGTCAAGTTTTCATACTGCGGGAAGGGCTTACACCCTGAACATGCCTGCATGAAGAAGAAACTTGATGAAGCTACCTCTCTCCTTAAGAGAAATCACATCAATCTTCCAAAAATATTTCGGAGGAGAGATCAGGAAGATTGGGAACCATAGCGTGAAAGAGGTCATGCCCTCATGGCAAGCACTTCGAAGTCCAAAGCACTCTTGATAGATTCTGGAGCTTCGAACCACATGATAGCTGAAATAGACTCCTTCTCATATTTGGAGACCGAAAAATCCATTCCCATCCACATGGGAGATGACTCCACCATCATTTCAGAAGGACAAGGTATGGTTGATCTTGAGAATGGCTATTTTTCAAATGTTTTGTATGTACCGTGTCTGGCATCAAATATCCTGAGTGTCTATCAAATGACACATACAAGAGTGCCCAAGAGAGTATCCTTCATTCCAAATGATGTATATATCACGAAACTTGCATATGGGAAACTTGTTGCAAAAGGCCTTGCAAACCATCATGCAAAAGCCTATGAGTTTTCCCACTTCGTGGTGGATTCAAAGCCCACCGCACTGCTGACTCATGGAAATGAAGTTAGTAGACTATGGCATGAGAGGTTCGACCATCTCAAATTCAAATACTTGCAGCAATTACAAAAAAACTCCATGGTTGAAGGCGTCCCGGTCATCAAGGCAACTACTGGAATTTGCAAGGGCTGCGTTGTTGGAAAGCACCTTGAGCACAAGTTCGATCGGGGGAAGGCAAACCGAGCTACATGCATCTTGGGGCTGATACATTCTAATATTATTGGTCCCATGCCTATCACATCCATGAATGGTATGTTTTGACTTTTATTGATGATTTTTCCAGGTACACATGGGTCTTCTTTATCAAAAAGAAGTCTGAAGTTTGTTAAAAATTCACTGAATTGAAGGCCTTGCTTGAGAATGCATCTGGCCAAAATATCAATACCTTGAGATCTGATAATGGTAGAGAGTATGTTAGTAATTATTTTCTGCACATATTCTCCCAAAGTGGTATTCAAGTCCAGCATTCAATTCCCCACACTCCCCAACATAACGGTGTAGCGGAAAGGAAGAATCGGTCTCTCAAGGAGATGACAACCTGTGTGTTGGAATCAAAGAAGTTGGCTGCAAATTTGTGGGATGAAGCCATGCATGCTGCAGCATACATTCAGAATATAGTGCCACACTCATCCATGAATGGGAAGACCCCTTTCGAAGCATACTTCGGACACAAGCCGAATGTGTCGAACCTGCAGGTGTTTGGGTCCACTACATGGGCCTGAATTCCACTTGATAAAAGGAGGGCTTTGCAACCAAAAAGCATAGAATGTTTGTTTATTGGGTATCCTAATGAATCAAAAGGTTTAAAGCTGATGTATATCAAAACAAAACAGATCATCATTGAAAGGAGTGTCAAGTTCCATGAGCCTCTTCAAGAGGTGGAACTAGTGAAAGAGAAAACTACTGAATTTCCTTCCTATTCTACTGAATATTTGGATGATGAAATTGGGGGTGATGACCCTGATTTGGATCCTCTGATTTCTGATATCAGTGTACAGCAAACATCATATGCTGAATTAGAACCTGAAATACAAAATCATCTCCCAACATGGGCTCGACAGACACTCTCCTCCGCAAGAGATAACATTGGAAATCCGGATGATCCAAGGAGAACCCGGTCTGATTTCCAAAGAGCATGTATTGCACTCTCTTGTCCTGATTATTTGCTGTCTGAATCTTATTATTTGATGATAAGTTCAGACCCAAATTCCTACTACCATGCTCGAAAGGATCCGATATGGAATTTTCCATGGATGAAGAGATGAATTCTCTTCAGAAAAACACTACTTGGGAGCTAGTTTCTCTTCCTTCGGGAAGGAAATTGGTTCAATGCAAGTGGGTGTTTCAGACTAAGGTTGCTGCAGATATAAGCACCTAAAAATATAAGGCAAGGCTAGTGGCAAAATGTTTCTCCCAAGTCCAAGGTGTGGACTACCATGAGACTTTTGCACCGGTTGCAAAAATGGACTCCATCCGCCTAGTTTTGGCAATTTCAGCATCTAAGCACTGGGAATTGCATCATATGGATGTTAAGTCAGACTTTCTGCATGGATATTTTCATGAGTAGATATACATGAAGCAGCCTGAGGGCTACATCTCTGATCCATCTTTGGTTTGCAAGCTAAAGAAGTCACTATACAGGTTAAAACAGGCCCCAAGAGAGTGGTATTCCAAGATGGATGCCTTCCTTCTCTCGCAAAACTTCAAAAGGTGTAGATCATATCCAAATGTGTATATATAGCAGTCTGATGGTAATTTTATTATTATTGTTTTATATTTTTATGACTTACTGATCACATGTAGCACAATTTCTTCTATTTCGGTCATCAAAACTGCTCTCCACAATGCATTTGAAATGAGCGATTTGGGGCTCTTAAAATAATTTTTGGGGCTCGAAATTGAGCAAAATTATGATGGGATAATGGTCACTCAGTAAAAATACATATCATACCTATTAGTCAAGTTTAACATGTCTAAATGTAGGCCTGCACCATTCCCTTTCCTTTCAGGGATCAGCCTTGAAGAAGGAAAAAGCACACCTCCCATGGACTGCACTATTTATCGACAGCTGATTGGTAGCTTGTTGTACTTCACACATTCTCAGCATGATATCTATTATGTCATGAATTTTGTATGAAGATACATGCAACAGCCCCATGATCTTCATTGGAAGGCAGCCAAGTGGATCCTCCAGTACATTTAGGGAACCAGGACCTACGGCATTCACTATGCTGCAGACTCCGAGCTAGAGCTGGTTGGATACACAAATTCCAATTGGATGAGTGATTCTATTGATCGAAATTCAACCTCCAGATATGTCTTCATGTTTGGTGGCGGCCCCATTTGCTGATCTAGCAAAAAGCAGGCTGCCATAGCATTGTCTTCAGCAAAGGCCGAGTATCAAGGAGCGGTGAATGCTTGCATCCAAGCTGTTTGGTTGCAATGCATTCTTTCAGAGTTTGATCTTGGCAGTACTTTTTCCACTGTCCTCTTTTGTGACAATCAAAGTGCTATTAATATATCCACAAATCTAGTTACCAGGTAGAGGACCAAGCATGTAGAGATACACATGCACTATATCAAGGAGCTAGTGCATGACAGGACCATCATTCTACAATACTACCCGAATGATGAGAATATTGCAGACATCTTCACCAAGAGATTTTCTAAAAAGAATTTCACTTACCTCCGTTCACTGTTGGGGGTGATTTCATCAGGGTGATCCAACTACATTCAGTGTTCAGCTTGAGGGGGGGTTTTTCCCACTGGGTTTTCCCTCTTTTCCTCACCTAGTTTGTTTTTTGAGCATTGTTTGAGTTTCAGTATTGTACAGGGTGACCTATGGCCTTAATTGTCGGGGCCCTAGCATTCTTATGCACTTATGTTTTCTACTCCTCCTGAGTATAGCTTGAGGGGGGGTGTTGGAGACATTTACCACCATACACACTCATCTTGGTCAATTTGGCCTAGTTAAACCACTATCCTAAGTTTTATTGGCTTAATTGACATAAGAGGAGCATTGGATGAAATCAACATGAGCACAACCATGCCTACCTTCAGTCAAGTAGGCTAATTTAGCCTTCTCCTACATTCGGGGAGGCTAACTGGAGCACTCCGGGGGTGATCTAAGTGTCATTAATGCCCCATATTTCTAATTTATGGTTACAATCAGTTAAACAAAGCAGTGAAGGTGCCTTCCTTCATTAAATTAATTATTTAATGAACTGGAGTCAACAGGGGCGCCTCCAACCACTTCTGATGGTTAGTTACACTTTAGTTAACCTCATCGAGGTTCATTGGAATCATTGATGCACTACCACTTGTTGTTTGGCTTGCAGTGACATGTGTTTGAGCTAATTTCAGTTAGACTCAGTCATTTATTGCACACCGACTTCAGTTAGGGCTTAGTTGCGTCAATTAGGGTTTTGATCAGTTGTTAACTTGAGTTTTGACTGTGGCTTACATTTAGTTAAGCTAGACTCACTCATTCAATTCGAATGACCTCCTTGGGAATTAAAATTGATTTGGAATTCATGCTTGCAGCATGATCATTGTATTGTATTATTCATTATTCATTTGATTATATAGAGCTACTACTTCCATTGCAGCACCATTTTGCCAATTTTATGATTATCTGTCTGTATTCTTTGTGAGACTGTGTTTTCAGTTCCTAGACCACTGTGACAAATTAATATTCTCAACTAAGGATTTGAAAACTTTGAAAGTTTCAAACACCTTATACTTTTGCTTAAGAAAGTAGATCCAACAATACCTTGAGTAGTCATCAATGAAGGTCAAAAAGTATATGGGTCCCATTATGGATGTTGTAGGAATCGGTACAGAGACATCACTATGTACCAGATCAAGTGTAGAAGCAGTTCTTCTTACCTTCCCAACCTCATACCTTCACTCTGGATGCTTACCTACCAAGAAACCATTGAAGAAACCTTGATAGAACTTGATGAGAATGAATCCCTCAACCATCTCTTCATTGTGTAGCTACTGGAGATATTTAAAATTCATATGGCCAAATATCTCGTACCAAATTTTGCTTGTATCATTAGCATGATTCAATAGGGCACTTGGGTATGAGTGAGGAAGAAAATGTGAGAATTCATATTCCTTGAAGGCATGATTTGTAGGGGCCTTTTGCTATCAGGTTCCCAGTAGATATTTATGACATATCCACTGAGTCAGGATCAAATATGACTTGCTTTGGTGAGCCTATATGGGTCGTCCGATATACAGACAATAGATTTGTTGCTAGGGAGGGCACATAGATGACATTTTTTAACACTCCATGCTCAAACTGAATTGAACCTTTCCCAACAATTGGGGCTTGATAGTCTTCCCCCATGTGTATTCTAGGACCACCAAAGAGATTCAAATAAGAGAATGATTCCTTGGATGCAACCATGTGGTTGGAGGCTCCAGAATCAATGAGAAAATCTTGGGACTAATAGAAACCTACCTTCAGTGCATGGCATCTCTCATGATCTTTAGTCTTGTTTCCAGGATTGGGATTCCTTGCGCCTTTAGGGAGGGAAATATTGTTATGTTCAAGGAGTCTTGACATTAGGTCTATGGTTTTATTCATACATAGGTTCTATGTATGATTCCCTCTCTTGTAGTATGGGAACTTGGTTTTTTCAAACCTTTTGTGCTTGTCCTTCTTAGAACCTAAGGCTCCTTTTAAAGGATTCTGATTCTCCTTAGGTTTTGTTGGAGCAGGGTCCCGCAGCTACAGAAGAAGCTGCTAGTTTTGGCGGAATGATAAGTTTTGGCGGAAAGAAGTTAAGACAGAGCTACGACGCCGTAGCATGTTTCCAGCTGGAGAGCAGAGCTGGAAACCATGAATTTTTGAGATAGAAAATTCAAGAAGGCAACAGTACCTGAGCGGCCGAGAAGAGAGAGCTCAACCACAGCATTAAAGGTAGCAGCGGAAGACAGGAGGGCTCAGCAACCCTCATAAAGAAGAAGGAGCAACAAGGCTCAAGCATTGAAGATGAAGGACAGAAAAGAGAAGCGGTGCATAGTACCCATGGTCAGTGCCGGGAAGCATGGAAGACTGCAGAGAGCTGTGGTGTGACGGAAAGCGGCTACCTCAAGGACAGAGAGGACCAACTGTCACTAATTAGGGTTTGGGTTACTGTTGGGACAGGCCCACAGTGTTGTAAAAGCAATACCTTTGGGCTGCTCATAAAAGAATGTAATTTTGTATTGTAAAGGGTTAGCTAGTTGGTTGGGTAGATAGTTAGACAGTCGTGATTGAAGTAGGCAATAAGGATAAGTAGACTGTTGTAAAATCCGAGCTCTGGTTCTGGTCTTAGCGGTAGCAATCTTACTGAAACTAGTAGCCCATTTGTTGATTGCATGGGCAGACCCAGGTTTACTATTATCAACCAACAACACCCCTAGCTCACTAGCCCTTTCGGCGACAGACCGCACAGCGGCCTGAAGTCTCACCCGAAGTGATTCTAATGGGTTGGCCAAGGACTCAAGCGTCTTGGACCAAGTTCTGTTGCAATCCTACTTGAGGCTAGCAGCTCCTCTAGCTGCAAGATTTCCCTCTGCGTCTGTGCGTCGCGCGACCTCCTGCTCGCATCGCGCGGTCCTGTCGTCGCGCAGCTCTTCTAGCCGCGAGATGTTCCTTTACACCACCGTGCGGTCCTTCTCTATGATGCGCACTTTCCCTGACTTGCGATATCTCCATCCTTACCGCATCGCCGCTCACCGTGCGACACGCAGCTCCTGCCCAACGCGAAGTCCTCAACCTGCGGTCTCGCGCACCGCAGCTTCTCTGCTGGTGCGGTATCACCTCTCTGTGATATCCTACCTCCGCGGTTTAGCGCACTTAGCGTTGCTCGTGTCGACATGCAAGACTTAACATACAAAGCTATTCAATACTGCAACCAGTAACTATTTACGCAAAGCATAAGTGAAACACATACAACATGCCAAAGGCTTTTAACCTATGATTATCCTTCTATGCTGTGGTGAACTGATTAATACATCCATTCATTAAACTGCAAACAAAGTCCATGAAATAACTGAGAAATGCATAAGTAAACATAACACATAAACCAGTCGCATAACATAGATTTTAACGTGGTTCACCTCCAGGATGGAAGTTACGTCCACAGAACTGTGTTTTCTATTATAGCTCAAGGGGAAGGTAAAACACAGTTCTACTGCACCGCATATGCAGCTCAAGATCTTCTCTCTTAGATCTCTCTTCTCTCTATATTTCTCCCTTACAATATACTCTTCTCTCTCAGTCGATCCCTGCGGATCGTTACATGCATGCTCTATAAGCCGGATACTGGTTTCAGTAAGATTGCTACCGCTAAGACCAGAACCAGAGCTCGGCTTTTACAACAGTCTACTTATCCTTATTGCCTACTTCAATCACGACTGTCTAACTGTCTACCCAACCAACTAGCTAACCCTTTACAATACAAAATTACATTATTTTATGAGCAGCCCGAAGGTCTTGCTTTTACAACATTGTGGGCCTGTCCCAACAGTAACCCAAAACCTAATTAGTGACAGTCGGTCCTCTCTGTCCTTGAGGTAGCCGCTTCCCGTCACACCACAGCTCTCTGCAGTCTTCCATGCTTCCTGGCACTGACCATGGGTACTATGCACCGCTTCTCTTTTCTGTCCTTCGTCTTCAATGCTTGAGCCTCGTTGCTCCTTCTTCTTTATGAGGGTCCCTGAGCCATCCTATCTTCCGCCGCTTCCTTTAATGTAGTGGTTGAGCTCTCTCTTCTCGGCCGCTCAGGTACCGTTTCCTTCTTGACTTTTCTATCTCAAAAAGTCATGGTTTCCGGCTCTGCTCTCCAGCTGGAAACGTGCTACGGCGTCGTAGCTCTGTCTTAACTTCTTTCCGCCAAAACTTATCATTCCGCCAAAACTAGCAGCTTCTTCTGTAGCTGCGGGACCCTGCTCCAACAGGTTTGATATCAATTTTATTTTTATCATTCTTTTTTTCGTTTCCCTTTGGAATTTGCATTCTAGGTCTCCCCACCTAAGATATCTTGATTCTTGGAGGCTTTGAGGACTCCCATCTAGATCAGCTTATCTTGTTCTTGAGTAAGAGATTTTGTGAATGCATCAAGTGAGGGAATTCACCAGTTTGGAGTTGATAGTCTCCCAGAATGAAAGGTGGACACAAACACTGAGAATAATGGGCCAAGCTTGCTCATAATGGAGAGAACCATTTGCTCATCCTTCTTGTCAATTCCACACTACTTGCACTACATGACCAAAGACTTGAACTTAGAGAAGAATTGTTGGATGGTTTCGAAATTGTTGGGTTGAAGAGAAATCATTTCATTCTCCAGAATATGGCCTCTCATCTCATCCTGCTTGCCAAACAATGATTTGAGTTTCTGCAATACTTCCCTTGGAGTTTTTAATCCATCAAGGTGGAATAGTAACTCCCTGGAGATATGAATGCACATGAAACCAAAGGACTCATCCAATTTGTTTAGATACTTTGATTTCTCTAAATTGTGTTGGGATTTGACCTCCTTACCCATTGTGACACTATATAGACCTTTTTTGCACAACACAATCTGCATATCTACCCTCCAATCCATATAATTGAAGGGTGTGAGGATCCTTGGTGTCAAGGTTGTTGAATTCTCCATTTTGCAGCTTCAAGAGCGGAAATTTTATTCTAAATTCTTCAATTTACATGCAAAAAAACTTTCAATCCAAAGGAAAACTAGTGAAATCACTCTCTACTTCGACATCTGCTCATTATCAGGGTGCTTCACATTTCGCTAGACTTCTCTGGATAAATCTAGAGGGATCAAGGAACAAAAACCAAGAATTATGTGGAACCCAGTTGCTTCTAGTGCATTAATGGAAGTTTCTGAGGATTCACATTTGGTTGAGACCCTACTCTAATACAATGTAAAATTATCCAAGGTATAGGATCATTAGGCTATATTGAACCTCACTATGAAAGAAGAATGAACGAGGAAGAACAAATCTAGTGATAGAATGATCAAACAAGAGGAAACATTTTGATAGCATAACATTAATCTCATAATCATCAACCTGCATGCAATACATCCATGATACAATAAAGGAAATTTGAATCCTCTAGGAGTTATTCGAATTCCAAGACTTGGAATGACTCTATAGATCACTAACTATGGAAAAAACATCATTGGAGACTCACTAGTGTAACTCTGGACAACTTAAACACCTCACAATCAGTGAACTAACCAAGTTAGGTGAGCAAAGGTGTCCAATATCCTTAAATCATGAAAATTTGGTGCTAGGATAACTTAAGGTGAACTAACTGATTCCCATCGGAGCATAATTCAAAACAAACTAGGGTGAACTAATGGTGGGACTCCCATGACTCGCTATGGGTTCCTAAAATATAGGAATTGGCCTCTAGAGCTCCCAAACTCATTAAAATTGGCAGATCAAATAGTAGGTGGGCCCCAAATAACTTCCCCATGGAACTAATGAAGTGGCAACATACTCCTAAGCTAGGAAACTAACATTTATACTATGGTAATCAAGGGAGGATTATAAATAATCCTAACAGTTCAAGTGCATTAGGAATGACTTCAAGCTTCTTGAGGCCTTCCATTATTTGAATTGTCAAGCGGTGAGGATTAGATGACTCCAAAGAAATAGAATAAGTCTTACTAGCCTAAATGACACAAGTATAAACATGTATGCCACTCTGTGAAAGTCGTTTCTTCAAAAAGCATAGAATTTCACTAAAATTCGACAAACTTTCCTATAATATTGTACACTAGTTGAAAAACTTGCAAATTCAAATCGATAAATATTTTCACCGTGCAATAACATATAATCGTTTGCATGGTAAATTGAATCAATAAACCTTGAAGGTGATCTTGATCTCTCATACAATTCTAACTAAACAACTTGTTTTCCATATCATTTGATGCAATTATTTGGAGTTGCAAACAAAATTCTTTAATTACCAATGGCAATACTTCAACAGTTGACATGGATTAATAGAAATAAGCACACCAAACAATATGTTTTCCCAACTGCACCTGCTTTACTAGTTTGACAATCAATTTATCCAATGTAAATAACATATATGGCAGTGTTACAATGATTGCTCCATGTTCATCCTCAAACTTCATATTGTCACTTGATCCCTTAAGCAAATTGTATAACACACTCATAAATCTAGATTTCACATATGATGGCAGTTCTTGTATTAAACATTGTTAAAATTTAAAAGTGCACCAAAAAAGACAAAACTATACCATGGGTGTTAGATAAGGTTCAATGTTTCAAGGAATTTTGAAAAGAAAAATCACTTTGCATAAAAATTAGGGGGTGTTGTATCCTTTACATTCTTCTAATTCAGCTCTGTAGTTGATGCATTCTTCTTTGCAGAGAGTATTCGTTCATAAAAATTCTACAACAAGATTCAATGAGTGCAAAGCCAATTATCCCTAGTCAATAAAGAATACATTAAGAAATTAGTGAAGGGAAATACCTGATGCATCCTAAAAACCACATCAAAATTATCATTGCCATAGAAAATAATGTCCTTCTCTGATATGCTTGAAGTTGTATAATAGGCATGCTCTAACATAGGTTTGTGCATGACCAAAATACTATCCAATGATGCAAATGAATTGATGTCTTCATCATCAAGTGCATCAACCATTTCTCCAACCTCGCCTTCACTTTCTGATTTCCTCTCATTGTCTTCGTGATCAACATACTCTTTATTCTCCAATCACCATTTCCAGACTCACTTTCTGAAATATCTTCACCACCATTAGAAGCATTCTTGCTATCATCAATTGATTTAGGTGGACTCTCTTCTCCATATTCAACATCATTCACTGCCACACCACAGTTAAAATCTCCATTCTGACCCCATCTATGTGTATAATTTGTGCTTGTAATCTTCTCGTTCCCTTATAGGACAGTATTCTTACCAAATACAAGGTCACCAGCACTATAACAATGCACATTTTCTTCATCTTCCACCACAATAAGTGGATACAAAGTAGGGGACAAAACACCTTCCTCCGTTTCCACTTTCAATCTACCCTTCACTACTTCATGATTGTTACACCTTTCATTAAAGGCATCTGATTTACAATATGTATCCCCACATTCCATTCTAATGGTGGCAATTCTCATTATCAATATGATCAAACTACCCTTGATGTGAAGTTTTATGGATAGAATTATGGATAGAATGGTCGTCCTCCTAGGCTAATACTTGAAGCTTCTAGTTCTCCCATGAAATGGGAAAAGGAGAAGAAGGAAGTTGGATATCTTAAAAGAAATGGTGTAAATGGATGTCCAAATACTCCTTGGCCAGGGTAAAAGGTGAATGTTTCTTTTTTCAGAAATCATTGTTCGGGCTTGTATGTTGTATAATGGAATGGTTCCATAGGTCTAACAAGTTACATGAAAGAACCTAAAAATGAACCAAGCTAATTTCAATTGCTAACCGTAATAAAATACCCAATGGGTTCAATCTACTGAACGAGTCTAGAAACCCCGCCAAACAAGGGCATGCTTAATTCATGTAAAGGGGTTTTAACCTACAAGGTAGTTTTTTAGGTGAAATGGGTGTTTCTCCTCATGTAAGGATAAATCTATTCGACTATATTCCCATGGTTTTTTCGTAAGATATCATATTTTTTGGTTCAAAGGTCTTAAGGATAAAATTTTAGTCCTAGGCCACAACACCTATTTATCTCGAATCTAATATCATAAATGAACTCCTAGATTGGAAAAAAACCTGGAAAATGGATTTGAAGCCAAGTATTACAAGAACATGTTGAAATAATGTAACTCTGAAGAATATTATACTTGTAATTTACATTATTATTATTCCTTCTTCGGGATATGCCACTGATGTAAAAGGTCATGTAAAATTCATGAGGTAAACCCTCCATTGTAAGTCAGGTCAATAGTACCCCGAAAAAAATATATAATTATTATTGTGAATTCTCCTAGGTAGGTCATCCCTAACAGTTTGATAGGTTGGTCAAGTTAGGGTAAAATTTTAGTTGGAAGATTAGTATAATAAGGAGGTTCCCTCCCTCATTTTTACACACTCACTCACTCATGTATTGCTCAAGAGAGAAAAATAAGAAAGGATAGAGAAGTAGGAGGACAAGTGTATTTGGTGTTTTGGCTCGTATGGTTGGGGTTCGGTCTCTCTCTCTTATGATACCTTGTTATTTGGTCAATGCATTGTGGTAATCTATATTGAGGAAGTTTTGTTTTGTTTTTCCCTTTTGGGTTTCCCAGATTAAATTGTTGTGTACCTTGTGATTGTGTTTCTTTCGTTGATCCTCTTTATGTTGTTATTGTGAAAATGAATTAAATGTTTATCAAGTTAGGACTTAAGCTATAGAAACATATAAAACTTAACATGGTATCATAGCTATCCTGAAAAGAGCATCTTTTACATGGTAAATATCTCCTCCTTCTTTGGCCGACAAGAATATTAGGGTTTTATACTAAAGAATTTTTTTTAGTGCAAGTGACATAGGGAAGTGTGCCCCTCCTAGGCACATCGTTTGGCACCAAGATCGAAGTTTTTCAGTGGGCATATCCTCCAGAAAGTCAATCCCTAGTTTTTCTTAGAACAAGGACCAGAAACTACAGTCCATAATCTTGCAAGTTCACTTTCAAGGGTTAGAATTTGGATTCTTTAGAAATTGATTGTACTAGCATACTCGCCTCAATCAAGTGCATACTTTGGTAGGTATAGTTTTCATTTCTGAGAAATTTCAATTTTTTGTTATTTTCTGTTCTCTGGGATAAGATGTCTCTAAGCACTAAGCTTGATGACAAGTTGGAAGGCATAGAAAACTTATGTTCTTGGAAATACAGAATATGACTCATTCTAGAAGAGATGATATTCAAAACTTTGTCAAGGAGAGGCCTAAGAATATGAAGGAAAGGAAAAGTACAATAAGGACATGATTAGAGACAAGAGGATCATAGCAGATTTTATAAAGGATCACTTGATTCCTTAATTATCCTCCAAGGATACACCTAAGGATATGTTTGATTCCCTATCAAGAATGTATGAAGGAAGAAACATCAACTGAAAAATGAATTTGAGATCCCAACTTAAAAGTACAAAAATCAGTAAGGGTAAATGTATCCAAGAATACTTCACAAGGGTCTCTCAATTCAAAGAACAACTAGAATCATTTGAAGACAAGATTGATGAATTTGAACTAGTAATGATAGCTCTCAATGGTCTTAGTAGACCATGGGACTCCTACATCCAGAAAATATGTGCAAGGAAGGAAATCCTACAATTTGATGTTCTAGGGGAAGAATGTGTTCAAGAGGAAGCTAGAGTAGCTAACCGAGAAGCACTACTTTGAGATGATGACCATGCTCTAGCTACCCATACTATAAGAAGAAAAGGAAAACATCATTTCAAGAAGTAAACTCATAAGGAATCTTATCCTCCCAAGAAGTTTCAAAAGAACAAAAAGGGAGATTACAAGCAGAAGCATTTCTTCTTATCAATGTTACCATTGTGATAAGATAGGACACATTGCCAGAAATTTTCCAACAAAGAAAGAAGAATATAAGAGGAAGAATAACAAAGGACATCAGGCTCACTTAGCCAAAGAATAAGAACAAGAACCTTCGAGGAAGTTAGTAAAAGAGGAGGTTGAAGAATATGTTTTATAGATGGTGAAGTTCTTTAGAAGATGTATTTGTCATTGGAACAAAAGATGATGTCCTGTATAAATCAAAAGGTCACTAAGAAGCATCCTTGATTCATGATACTACAAATCCATGTGAACTATGGCATAGAAGTCTTGCTCACATAAACTACAAATCCTTACCACATGTGAGCAAGGTAGTCACAGGTATACCATATCTAAATATTGATCATGAAGGAGTATGTAAAGTATGTGTGAAAGAAAATAACATAAAAAGTCCATTTCTGAAGAGTGACACCAAGTCAAAAGGAATATTGGAAGTTATACACTCCAATGTATGTGGTCCAAATACCTCAACATCTTTAAGTGGGTATGTATATTATCATGATTACTCTCACAAGACTTAGTTTTAATTTTTGAAATCAAAAGATGAAGTGTTTGGAAAGTTCAAGAAATTCAAAGCCTTGGTAGAGAATATTTCAAAAAGAAAGATCAAGACACTTAGGTTAGATAATGGAGGAGAGTATACTTCAAATGAATTTGGAAACTTCTGCAAGATATTGGGATTAATAGGGAACTTACAACTCCCTATAATCCACAACAAAATGGTGTTGTTGAAAGGAAGAACCGAACCATTATGGAAGTAGTGAATACTATGATCCATGATCAAGATATTCCTACGCACTTATGGGTTGAAGTAGCAAGGACAACAGTATATGTCTAAAACATAATATCCCATAGTGCACTTGGGTTCAAAATCCCTGAAGAAATGTTCACATGCAAGAAACCATAGGTAAGTCACCTCAAGATATTTGGTTTTCCAGTATTTGTTCATATTCCAAAAGAGAAAAGAACCAAGTTGGATCCTTCCAGAAAGAAAGGAATATTTTTTGGATATTGTGAGGTCTCCAAGGCATTAAGAATCTATATACCATGTTACATGTTGTCATCAGATCTGCTCCAACAAAATTTTAGTTTCTGGCAGCATCCAGATGTCAAAGTGACCACTCATGTTTCAATTTGAATACCGAGATCAAATGGAAAATCACTTATGATGTCACTCATGTGGAAGAAAAGTCGTTTCAGCGGAAATTTTTCCATTTATAGAACACAAGCTGTGCTTTGAAATATCTCACAAGTTGTTAGGGTTGAAGGTTATACCTTGAGAAAGCACTTGAGGATGGGGTAAATAACTACAAGGCCATGTGTAGGGACAGTCGTATTCTCCCTAGACTTGGTGTAACTGAAATTGAACTGGCAAGAAGACCTAAGGAATCTGAATACAAAGAGATAGGGTTGGGTAAGTATGCAATTGGAAAGATTGCTGAAGAGTTTTGAGTTGGTTCCTAGAACTCTAGCAGAGAATGCTGGATTAAATGCAACCGAGATTATTTCTTCCCTTTATACTGAACATGCTTATGTACTCAGCTGATATGGATTGCACAGTTCTCCATGTTGATCAAATGATCGTTGAAAAATAGGCAGGTGGTCCAAAGAGGGATCAACCAACACTTTCAAACGAGGATTGATTTTTTATCGGGCTGCCATATCACTTGTTTTGTTACAGTGTGAGGTGAAAATGTTCAGTCTCAGGTTGTGGAGAAAGCAGCTCATGTGTTGATCGTCGTTGCTTATCACTTGTTTACAAGAACACCCATAAGGAGAGCTCACTACACTCATACCTAAAGCGATGAGGATTTCTGGGATACTACGAGTATACCTAAAAGTTCCAACGAATGTAAAATGCCAAATTCAAGCATTCATGGATTGATGGTCTGAATTGTTTAAAGTTGTAAATGGATTCCTTTCAAGATCGAGAACATGTGTTGTCCACCAGCTTTATATAGGCCACCACACAAGGAACGCTCTTTTTATGGGAGACGTCACTTTCATAAGTAGCTTGGTTTTTATCCTTCTAGATGTCCTGCACTTAACCCTTTTGCACAAGCCCCACCTGTTTTCAATCCTTGGAACTCTCCTACGTCAATATATTGTCCACAAGCCCCTTCTGCTGGAAAACCAACTAATAAAGCACCTAGAAAGCTCAACTGTCGTTTTGTTCAAGATGTCACTATCTTCAATGGAACACAATTGGTTCCAGGGACACCCTTTACCAAGATTTGGCATCTGCGCAATAATGATACGCTGAGGTGGCCACATCAAACCCAGCTTTTCCGAGTTGGTGGCGATGATTTGGGAGCTAGAGATGTAGTCAATCTCGAGATTGAAGAGCAAGGGTACCAGGTAGATGAGGAGCTCGATGCTACAATTGATTTTATCGCCCCTATATGACCTGGACTCTATGTGTCATATTGGTGTTTGATGGCACCTTCAGGTCAAAAGTTTGGGAAACGAGTGTGGGTCCTTATTCATATTTTAAGGCATTAATTCAGCATCAATAACTTCATCAAAGATTGACATCCAGATTCATAGGGAAATAATTGAATCATCCCCAAATTGAAGGAACTTAAATTCATCAGTGGCAGAGTATTTAGAGACAGAGGATTACATCAAATTCTTCAAGAATTCAGTGCCGAATTTATAGGAGTATTCATAGCAGGCAGTTTCAGATTTGAAGTGTTATATTGGAAAATGGACACATAGGCTCTGAATATTGAATATTTGTGATGGTTATTTGCTACTAAGATCATACCCAGGTCATCTAGAATGGGCGTGGATCTTTGGTCAAAGATCTGGTCAAATCCACTCCTTAGCACAAGTAATGGACAGTTCAACGACATCGAATTAATATGCCCAGCTCAGTTCCTGACTTTGATCTTTTCCAAGTGTCTTGTTGAGAATATGTTACATTTAAAAGATAAAACAGTTATATTGCCTTATCTCATGACACTTTGTGTCATGAGATTAAGGCGACCATAAGAAATCATAAGTGCAGATGTTGAAATCGATTCAAGAAGGAGGCTTCTGAGTATGATCTAGCAGAAACGTATTGAATATCTCTTCTACAATAGTGCATTCAGTTGTACTAAATTCCTTATTCAAATGCCATGTAATGATTTCCTAATCAGTGCATTACTTATCTTGAGGCATAAGGCATGGTATTAGAAATCTAAATGTAAATGATCCAAAGGTTTTATAAGAGAAAACAAAGATGCTCGAAAATGGAAGTGAGGAAGAGAGTTCCAGCCAAGGGCTGAGATTGTATTGGCAGTAATTTGAATAGTCTGATATTGGAGTGGCAGGAGCATGTATACACTTTGTTTTTGTTAGATTCTTTGAAATGATTATGTTCATATGAGCCGCCTTTCTATTTCAATAATTGAATTTCATGTGTTGTGATATATCTTGTGTATGGTCAATTAAAATCCATTGCTAGATTCTCACGATTAATGTGAAGTTATCCTTAAGTACTATATGCAGAACCCGGTTCATGTTTTTCATAAATTCATACTCATAGATTTGTCTTATCAGTATTGATTGTGATATATATATACTATTGTTTAGTATTTTCTTTCAAACCTAGCCTGATCTCTGTATTATTATACCTCCAGCACTCTATCAATTCAGTTACCCATTAAACCAAAATTTAAGATTTCTCTAAGCTTGACCCTAGTAGTCGGGGTTCAACTTTAGTTATAAAATTACCATCATATGGAAATTAGTAGGGATGTAACCTTTAATTAAGAAACATCTCTCAAGAAATCAATAAAGTGACAAATTCAAGAAACATATGAAGAAGTTGTAGCTCCCAGAGTTGTAGAAATGATGAAAGAAGTTACACCTTCTCTTGATGATGATATTCCATAAGAACATGATATGTTTGAGCCCCAAGAACCTCCCATCATGAATATATCCCACAAGAGAAAGCCATCTTGGGCTCATGAGATTATTCAAGAAGCAAAAAGGTATGGTTCTCTAGAAGGATCCTCAAGGTAGAGCAAGAATCCAAATCCATTTCCAAGTTATATGGCTTTGATGTGTAATCTTGTAGAAAAAGAACCTACTTGTTTTGAAGAAGCAGTTCAAAAGAGAGAATGGGTAGAAGACGTGCCAGAAGAATACTGATCCATAATGAAGAATGATGTGTGGGAATTAGTTCCCAAACCATATGATAAAAGTGTGGTATCTTCTAAATGGATCTACAAGATAAAACATATATCCAATGGAAGTATCAAGAAATACAAAGCTAGATTTGTGGCTCGTGGATTATCTCAAAAAAAGGAATCGATTATGAAGATACATTTGCTCATGTATCAAGGTGCACTTCTATCAGAACCATCATGGCACTTGCAGCCAAGACGAAATGGAAGTTACACTAGATGGATGTGAAAACAGACTTCCTAAATGGTGTTATTGAAGAAGAAGTGTGCATAGAGAAGCCACAAGGTTTTGAAGTTGAAGACAGAAGGATACATGTTTGTAAGATGAAGAAGGATCTGTATGGACTGAAGTAAGTTCCAAGAGCTTGGTATGGAAGAATCGATAGTTTTTTGAAGAGCTTGGGCTTTTCCAAAAGTAAGGTTGATCCTAACCTTTACTTCAACGTAATGGATGATGAACTTGTAATATTATTGTTTTATGTCGATGATTTATTCCTTATAGGTAATGAGAAGCAAATATTAGAGTGTAAGAAGAAGCTCGTTGTAGAATTTGAGATGAAAGACCTTGGCTTGATGCATTATTTTCTAGGTCTTGAAGTATAGCACAACCAAGAAGGAATCTTCCTTAACCAAGGGAAGTATACGGTATAAATCTTGGAAAGGCTTGACATGTTGGAATGTAAAACTATGGCCACACCCATTGATACAAACTTGAAGTTGATAGTTGATGCTTCATCAAAATTAGTGGATTTGACACTATCCAGAAATATCATTGGTTCATTGATGTATCTGATGAATACCCGGTCAGATATATGCTTTGTTGTGAACACCTTGAGTCAGTATCTGGTTGAGCCTAGACATGTTCATCTGGCAGTTGTAAAGCATGTGTTGAGGTACCTGAAACGTATGGTAGACTATGGTATCGGTTATACTAGAGATCATGACTTCAGACTGTATGGTTATATAGATTCATATTGGATAGGAAGTGTCTTAGATATAAAGAGAAATTCAGGAGGATGTTTCAGTCTAGTGTTGCTCTCAGCACTGCAAAATCGGAATATATTGCAGTTTGTTCTTCCAGTTGTGAATCCATATGGATTCGAAAGTTGTTGTCATATCTATTCAATATGATATGGATGCTACCATGATTCTATGTGATAACCAAATCTTCATGAATATGACAGAGAACCTTGTGTTCCATGATAAGACAATGCACATAGAAATCAGGTACTTCTACATTTGTGACATGGTGCAGAAGGGAGCTATAAAGGTCTAATATGTGAGCACATATGAGAAGGTTGCAAATGTATTGACTAAGCCTCTATCTCATGTGAAGTTTCAAAACTTATGAGATGAGCTAGGTGTTGTTTGTAAGGAATTCCCTCGAAAGGGGGAGTAGTATTGATGATACTATGGTATCCTGATCACAGCAAGTATCTCAGTTGGGATTGATTATCCTTGGACTTGATCCCATAATTATGAAAGGAAGAATCATCTTAAATGTTGATCTTGATGGACTTGATCCCGTAATTTTGAAAGGAAGGATCGTATAAGATGTTGGATGATGGACTTGATCATGTAATTCAGAAAGGAAGTATCGTCCAAGATGTTGATGGACTTGATCCCATAATTCTAAAAGGAAGGATCATCCATAATGTTGATTGGAGGTCTTGATCTCGTAATTCCAAAAAGAAGGATCGTCTAAAATGTTGGTTGGATATCCCACAATTCCAAAAGGAAGGATAATACATGTTGGACTTGATCCCATATTTCTAAAAGGAAGGATCATCCAGTGTATGTCCGTGTAGCTGTATTGGTAGCTCCATAAATACTTGATCCCTTAATCCCAAAAGAGGAAGGATCATCTGAGTACCACATATGTATGTGTGATTAGTATCGGTGGCTCGGTAAAGACTTGATCCTGTAATACCGAAAAAGGAAGGATCGTCTGAGTACCGCAAATCTGTTTTCTGTGATCATGAAATTCCAAGAGGAAAGGATCACCTACGTTGTCTGTGATCCTGAAATGTTGAAAGGAAATTATCACTTGTGTTGTTTGTGATCCTAAAATTCCAAAAGGAAAGGATCACCCGTGTTGTCCATGATTTCGTAACTCTGAAAGGAAGGATCAAGTTGGTTGATGATACACCAGCCTCATCCTATTTTCATAGATGACGTCACTCCAACCTTAAGTTGTTGATGATAATGTTGTTATACATGTCACATGTTCTTGTTATTCCAACCTTGTGTTATCATTGTTGTTGTTATTCTGGCTTTATGGTGATGAGCCAGCCCCATGTTGTCGTTGTTAGTGATGTATCATTTCTTATATTGAATTTTTTAATACTTCAGCTCTGTACTCAAGCTGATGATGATGATGTTCTAGCATATCTATGCTGATGCAGATGATGATGATGTTCCAGTAGATCTATGTTGATGCAGATGATGATGATTCTCCAGCTCCATGTTGTAGGTGATGATCCAATTCCATGATGCAAATGATGATGCTCCAACTCCATGTTGCATATGATCGTGTTCCGGCAGATGATGATGATGCTCCAACTCCATGTTGCATATGATCGTGTTCCAGCAGATGATGATGATGCTCCAACTCCATGTTGTAGGTGATGATCCAGTTCTATGTTGCAGATGATGATTCTCCAACTCCATGTTGCATACAATGATGTTCTAGTTCCATGTTGCAGATGATGATACCCCAATTCCATGCTGCAGATGATGATACTCCAACTACGTGTTATAGAATATGACATTGTTCAAAACTTCCATTGATTTATAGATGTACCAAACAATGTTCCAAAACATCATGTTGATGACGCCTCTTCCCACCTTTCGATGATGTTGTTTTTTTCATTAAAATGCCTTTCTTGTTAAGGGAGAGTGTTGAAAAAATGTAACTTCAAAGAATATTCTACATGTAATTTACATTATTATTATTCCTCCTTTGGGAGATGTCACTGATGTAAAAGGTCATGTAAAATTCATGATGTAAACCATTCGTTGTAATTCGGGTCAATAGTACCCTAAAAAGAATAATATAATTATTATTGTGAGTTCTCCTAGGTAGGTCAGCCCTGTCATTTTGATAGGTCGGCCCATTTAGGGTAGAATGTTAGTTGGAAGATTAGTATAAATAGGGTGGCTCCCTCCCTCATTTATACACACTCACTCACTCATGTATTGCGCAAGAGAGAGAAAGAAGGAAGGACAGAGAAGGAGGAGGACAAGTGTCTTTGGTGTTTTAGCTCTTATGCTTGGGGTTTGGTCTCTCTCTCTTATGACACCTTGTTCTTTGGTCAATGCATTCTGGTAATCTATATTGAGGAATTTTTGTTGGGTTTTTCCCTTTTGGGTTTCCCGTGGTAAATTGTTGTGTACCTTGTGATTGTGTTTCTTTCAGTGATCCTCTTTATGTTTGTGTTGTGAAAATGTATTAAATTATTATCAAGTTAGGACTTAAGCTATATCAGCATATAAAACTTAACAGAACAAAGAAAAGTGCATATCAAAGAATATTATAATTGCACTTGGTAAAATTAGCAATCGAGGTAGAGGTGCAAAGCTGAAATATCTTGGAGCAAAGAAAGTACTAAACAAAGAAAAAATCTATACCTAAATTCAAAGTTCCAATGCCTCTTTTGTACATATGAATCCATGAGCCCACTCCATTATAGAACCCCCACAAACAACTCTCAATTGTGTGATCATGAAACCAAAGGTAATTGCATATTCGAATTAGAGACAAAAGCACCCTCACATCACTACCAAACCCTAGCATCACTTAGATATATTGGAGTTTTCTTTTGAAAAATTCCCTATTTTCATTTATTTTCTCTTATTTCCCCTCCCAATCTCTTTT
>LPNX011186646.1:26057-64751 GCA_001517045.1 Pseudotsuga menziesii | reverse complement strand
TTATATATTTTTGTTTATATTATTGCTTTTTTAATTTGTTAATATTAATATTACAATTTACATATATTAACTATATAAATATATATAATAACTATATAATATATTAATATATTATATATTATATATTATATATTATATATCAGTGAAAAAGGGAATGTTAATAGGGATATAGGAGAAAGAGGGGTTTTAAATCATTTCTTTATTTTAAATGGGAAAGGGAAAGAAAAGGGGTAGGGATTATGAGGGCACAACAATTATTATTATTATTATTCTAGGAGATGAGAATGAATGGATTTTTACAAAAAAGGAGGAATTTTTTTTCTTTTCAAAATAAAGGATATTGGCAATTTTTCACAAGGGAGGGGCCTAAGGGGGGGACTTGGAACTTTCCATACTCTGGAACGAGGAGAACCATGATGAATGGATGCATATGAAGAATTAATGGAGGTTGTGAAATTGACAATTTTTAGCTAACATGATGCAAAATACATGAACTTTCCAAATCTTTAACAAACTGTCGAGAGGGCCAGATGCCAACAATTTTGTTCAAATAAAATATGAATGCGGCCAATACGATGAGCTAAACATAATGAAACCAACTTCATGGTATCACAATGTCAATAGGAAAAGATGACAAATTTCCAAGACTTTACTCAACCACATTATGATGACACACATGATGCAACTTGGCGGATCTGTCAAATACGAAAGAAAAAATGGTAAAATAAGATATGGACTTGATAAATACATCGAACTAGATGTGATGGTACAGATTGAATGATCTTACAAAAATATTCAGTAGGTCCACCTATGGCGTCATGTTTCAACACTTCAGAATTAAGCATCAACACTATACTGCCAAGTAAATGGACCATGCTAAATATCATGGATCATTATTCCCTTTCTGGTCATTAATGTAAACGTATTAACTCTGATACATCAATTACAATATTTACATATCTATATATGCATAGAAACATTAATGTTATTGGTTATGGCATTATGTTTTGACGTCACTATCTCATGTCTCTTAATCCATCTACAATGTCATAATTTACTAAATTTCAACACTACAAAGGGATTCAAAGACTATGGGGCCTCTAAATACATATGTACTGTGAACATTTATTAAATTGTACAAATTCATTCTCAAATTTGTCTTTTTCCATTGTTGGAGTGACACAACTAAAAATGACCAAATAAACGACCAATTCATATTCTTAATGTTATTGTTATGTGGTCATTTTTAGTTTAGTAACTTATTATTTGGCCATATATTTTATCCTGTGACCAAATTGGTTGTTTATCTTGGTATTTTTTAGTTGGATCACTTAAAATTGCTCAAGTTTGGTCATTTATCCCTTGAAAAAACTGTGGTGACCAAATTTTTTGGTCACCTGGTCATTTATATCTCATTTCGTACTAGTGAGAAAAGCACATTTGAATTGCACTAGAAATTATGTCAACTATGAAAATTTTTCCCTAATTAAAGACAGCAATAACGTTGCTTTTAGCTTCCACCTTTCCTTCTAGTGTTGCTTCGTATTTGGCGTCAATTTTGACTTCCATTTTTTCTTTGATTGTAACTTCCTGATTAGCGTTGGGTGTTGCTTCTCATTTAGCGCCAAATTTTGCTTCCGTTATTACTTCCTTCAGTGCTTCTAGTTTTGCTTCCAATGTTGCTTCCATTATCGCTTCCAAAATGGCTTCATTTTTTTCTTCCTAATTTACACCAAGTTTTTCTTCCATTATTGTGTCTTTTGCTTCTTCTATTTTTTATTCGATTAATGTGTCTTTTGTTGCATCTAATTTTGCTTCAATTATTGTGTATTTTGTTGCATCTAGTTTTGCTTCCATTATTGTGTCTTTTGTTGTTTCTAATATTGATTTCATTATTAATTCTTTGTTTGCTTCCATAACTACTTCCTTTTTTGCTTCCTACGTAACGCCGAGGTTTTTTTCTAATATTGCTTCTAGTTTACTTCTAGTTTTGCTTCCATTGTTGCTTCATTTTTTCTTCCAAAAATGTTTCTTCTTTTGCTTCCTAAGTGCCACCAAGTTTTGCTCCTTAATTGGCATCGAATTTTTCTTCCACAATTGCTTTCTTTTTAGCGCATGATTTTGCTTTGTTTTTAGCTCCAAGGTTTGCTTCCTTTTAGTGTTTGGATTTGCTTCTTAATAAGCATCCAATTTTACTTCATGTCAAGCAACCAATTTAGTTTCCTATTTAGAGCCAAAAATAACACCAAGTATGGATTCTAGTTTAATGTCGAGTTTTGCTTCCATTATACCTTCCATTTATTATTTGAATATTTTTAATTTCAATTAAATTAGTTAAATATATCATGGCTATTAAATAACTTAAATTATTATAGAGTAACTCATATTGCATTTCAAATATTATATAGCATAACATTTATAAGGAATTTTTAGGGAAATGGACATCCATACAAACTACAAAACACATTAGACTTATTAAATCTCTATCAAAATAAAATCTACAACATCCAGTATATATATTAACAAGGTAATTATTATAACTCATCATCATCTATAATTAAAACAAGTGATTCAAACATACCAATATTAGATAAATATCATGTCAAATGACTTATATCTATAAAAAAACAGATAACACATTTGAGCCCACGAGGTTTAGAGCAATTGGTAATGAGTAATTGAGATGAGATGTTGTAAATCAAAGGTATCAAGTTGTAATATCACATTTGAAATTTATATCATAACATTTATGGAGATCTTAAAAAAACAGATATCACATTTCAAATTTATGTCATACCATTTATGAAGAAATTTAATTGAAATTGACATAATCCATCATAACTAGTAAAATCATCATACATACGTGATAAATATCCATCCAAAAATCATCTACCACATTCAATATATATATATATATATATATATATATATATATATATTGACAAGGCAATACTGATAAGATCATCATCATATATAACTAAAACAAGTGAAAGTAAAATAAGTTAGTAGATCAATAATATGTCAAAATGATACATGTCAAAATGGTACAAGTCAAAATGATACATGTCCAAATGATATGTCAAAATGATAAATGTTCAAATTATACAATTCAATATGGTACTGCAAGTGAAAATGATACAAATGATAATCGACATGAAAAGAGTCATCATAATGATATATCAACAATGATCCATGATAAAGTATATATGATCAATGTCACTGGTTACTACCAGCAACTAGATCATCATCATCATCATCATCATCATGAATATCATGATCATCATCAATGTCATCATCATCATCATCATCTACCTTGGTGTCCTCTCCATCTACCTCATAATCATCATCTGCCATGTTTGAACCAGACTCAATATAATATGGATCGAGATTAGGGTCAATTAGATCTTCTCGAAGACTTCTATTCTGCAAAAAGAACATTCAAAACGAAAAGTTAGTATGTTCTTCATGAAATAATTCATATTTATGTTTTATTGCTAATATTACAACATATGAAACAGAATGATAATCATATTACATCATATCAAAGTTCAACTAACACTTCATTCCAATGATGTAAGACATGAAACAATTTTAATAAACATTAGTAAATATCATAAAAAGATTGTTATACAATTTAACTATCAACTAGAAATTATATTACATAACCTTAAGTTCCAACTCTCTCTTGTCAATATATAAAAATATTTTGTTTGTCAACATTCACTATGCAATATATATAAGTCTATAGTCAAATAGAATTATACAATATGCCATAATTCAATTGACAAGATGTTATAATTCACTTGTGTCTTCCAAGTATAGACAGGCAATAGCTAGACTGCCTTACCAAGTGATACTAATTGATCATTAAACATAGATATACTTGGTATTATTTGGAGGCATTGGGACTATATAAGTTTTAACAGTTATCATTTTACACAAATAATGTTTTTGGTTTTAATAGTTCTTATGTTCTTTGGCTATTATTTACATGTTATCTCAATTAACCCTAGAACATCGTTGGATGGAGGTCACTTCCATTCATTGGAGTGGTAATATTGTGTAATAATATGATCCCTTTCCCACTTTCCTCTTGGTGTAGGAGCTTTGTGTTTTATTTTAGAAATACCCTAACCTATGGTACAATTTTGATTATTGTTTGGTCCTCCTCTATTGTGTTTCAATTGCCTGGAAATGGTCTTATTATACCATGATTTTCCATTATAAGAGAATATTTTGAAAATTGTGTCGAACGTGGTTGTGGGAATCATGGCCATATCACCCTTAACCAAACATACCAACAAGAGGTAACCAAATTCAATTTCTTTGCTTAATTTGGTTTTTATGCCCCCGGATTAAATTTGCCAAGTGTCCCTGAATGGAATTCAGAAGTGAGTTGAAACTCACCATGACTACATAACCAAGTTTTGGATAGAAAAATCGCTAGTTCCATTAGAATCATGACATCGTATTACCACCAAGGACACCCCTCTTCAGTGACTTCATAGAACAAACCTTGTCTACATTGACGGTTTTCACAACTAGGGTTTTTCTCATTAGCATGCAATGAATTTTTTGCATTATAAGATAAGATTTTGAAAATTGTGTCAAATGAGGTTATGAACTTGTGCATCGTGGGAATCTCACCCTTGACCAATCACACCAATAGGAGGTAACCGAACTCAATTTTGTTGCTCGGTTTGTTTTTATGCTCCCAATTGAAAATTTTCAATTGTCCTTGAATGGCCTTGGGAAGCAAGTTAAAACTCGCCATAACTAGATAATAAAGGCTCATATGGAAAAAATGACAATTCTATTGGAATCATGACATCATATTATGACCAAGGACAGCCATCTTCAGACTTCATGGACCAAACGTTGTTTATATTGAAGGTTTTCAGAACCAAGGTTTTACTCATTAGCGTGCAATGCAATTTTTGCATTATATGTTAGGATCTTGAAAATTGTGATGAACTAGGTTGTGGGAATCATGTCCATCTCACCCTTGACCAAACACATCTACGGGAGGCAACCGGACTTAATTTAGTTTCTGGGTTTGGGTTTTACACCCCTGTTGAAATTTTCCAAGTGTCCTTGCATGGCATTGGGACGTGAGTTGAAACTCGCCATAACTAGATAACTGAGGATCATATGGATAAACCATTCATTTTGTTGGAATCGTGATATTATATTGTCACTAGGGACACCCCTCTTCAGTGACTTCATGGACTGAACATTGTCTACATTAATAGTTTTTGCAACTAGGGTTTTTCTCATTAATGTGTAATGCAATTTTGGTATTATATGATAAGGTATTGAAAATTATGTTAGGTGAGGTTGTGGGAATCATGGACATCTCACCCTTTACCAAACACACCTACAGGAGGTAACAAAACTCAATTTCATTGATCGGTTTGTTTTTTATGCCCTCGGTTGAAATTTGCCAAGTCTCCCTTAATAGTGTTGGTAAGCGAGTTGAAACTAGGCATAACTGGAGAACTGAGGCTTATATGGACAAAAAATCAGTTCCATTTGATTTATGACAACATATTATCACTAGGGACACCCATCTCTTGTGAATTCATGGACAGAACATTGTCTATATTAACAGTTTTTACAACTAGGGTTTTGCTCATTAACATGCAATGCATTTTTTGCATTATATAATAAGATATTGAAAATTGTGTTGAATTAGGTTGTGGGAATCATATCCATCTGACCCTTGACCAAACAGACCTATAGGGGGTAACTGAACTCAATTTCGTTGCTCACTTTGGGTTTTATGCCCCTAGTTGAAATTTTCCAAGTGTCCCTGATTGGCATTGGTAAGCGAGTTGAAACTTGCAATAACTGTATAACCAAGGATCAAATGGAAAAGCAATCAATTCTGTTGGAATCATGATGGCAGATTATCCCTAGGGACACCGCTCTCTAGTGACTTCATGGTTCGAGCGTTGTCTATATTGATGGTTTTTGCAACTAGGGTTTTGCTCATTAACATGCAATGAAATTTTTCCATCATATGCTAAGATCATGGAAATTGTGTTGAACGAGGTTGTGCAAATCATGGACATCTCACCCTTTACCAAACACACCTACAGGAGGTAACCAAACTCAATTCTATTGCTCGATTTTTTTTTATACCCCTGGTTGAAATTTTCCAGGAGTCCTTCAATAGCATTTGGAAGCAAGTTGAAACTCACCATAACTCGACAACAGGTGCTCAGATTGAAAAATTGTCAATTCTCTTGGAATCGTAAAATCATTTTACCACGAGGGAAACCCCTCTCTAGTGACGTGATGGGTCGAACGTTGTCTATATTCATGTTTTTTGCAACTAAGGTTATGCTCATTAATATGCAATGTAATTTTTGCATTATATGCTAAGATCTTAAAAATTGTGTCGAGCGAGGGTCTGATCATAGTGGTAATATGGCCCTCAACCAAACACACATGTAGGAGGTAATAACACTCAATTACATTGCTCGGTTTGGTTTTAATGACTCGGGTTGAAATTTTCAAGTGTTCCAGAATGGCTCTGGGAAGAGAGATGAAGCTCGCCATATCTAGATAACCATGGCTCGGATGGAAAATTTCTCAGTTCCACAGGAATCATGGCAGTGTATTATTTCTAAGGATACCCATCTCCAGTGACTTCATGCACTGATTGTTGTCTATATTGATGGCTTTTGCATCTAGGGTTTTGCTCATTAGCCTGCAATGCAATTTTTGCAATATATGCTAAGATTTTGAAAAAAAATTCGAGCGAGGGTATAGGAAACGTGGCCATATATCCCTTGAACAAACATACCTATTGGAGGCAACAACACTCAATTCCATTGTTATCACTAGTCACTCAATTATGTTGATGTCACTAGTTAATTGATGTCATAGTCACTTGATTGGCATCATGACAAGGTTAGTTATCATCTTGATTGGAGTGCTCTTGGTTTCTAGCACATGGATAAAATTTTGGCATTATTATGCATCATTATTTGTGGAATGATCTACTTATTTCTCTACATTTCCATGTGTGAATACATGTTCTTGGCTTATAGAGGGGTAGTCCCCTTTATCATGGAATTGATTAGCTATTTTGGACATCTTACTCTTGGTTTTGATGCTTCGACATTGATTGGTGTTCTCCTTGGTTCATGGAGATATCTTCCATCACATGGATTGATGAGATAACATTGGAGTCTATGTTGGTTGAAATGTGGGTGTTTCACAGTGCATGGCATTCATTACACATCTATTAAGGTATCGACCATTGATGAGGTCAAAATGAGGCAACACGCACACTTGGAGGTTGATTAGACTAATGAGCATGCCATGTTTTTGGGAGAAACCACTTATTTGAGGTAAATTACACACATTTCATGTTATTTTTGGTGGATTGCTCTTTTTTGGAGGGTGTCTACTGCACATTTTTATGGGTTGGTCCACTTTGGAAGTGTTCTACATGGATTTCTAGGAGTTTGTTTGGTATTGGCAGAGATTTAGGTGATCAAACCCTAAATATAGGGTTCATTGGTTGCTTAGGACTAGAGTATGCGGATATGCAAGCCCACCCATTGGGGTATACTCATTTAGTTGGTTACCATCACAATAATCCCCACCACTACAAAGGTTGACATGTGTGTAAGAGGCATAATTGGGGTCAAATTTTTCTCCTTTTCTCATCACTCAATGACAATTAGATCCCATCTCTATATCTTTCCATTTCATGAGAGCACAAACCCCCAAAACCTCCTAAGGTCCCAATGAAGCTTGTTGATGTTGACCCTTTAGTTTCTTGTATTTAACCCTCATCTTTCCCTATCATTGTTTTCTTGAATCCCTTATTGTGGTTTCATCTTCCAAAAGCATGAGAATGTGGAATCGTTGCTAGCCATAACAAAAATATTTATTTGTGGAGGTTCAAATATGGAGGGGACGCCTCCAATTAAGCCTCATGAGGCTAAGTCTATTCTTGGAGTTGGTGGTAGCTTGGAAAGGAACTATTCGGTCTTACGGTGCTTGGATATATCAACAATGGCCTAGGTTGTATGGTGGTTTCCATCTCAACTAATGTTGGTATCCCTATGTGGTATGGCATACATGATTTACTTCATTGTTGTTTGTTGTTTTAGTCTTAATGTGTACTTGGGAGCGTGTCCACCTTGTACACTATTTCAATAGTTTATTGGGTATTGTCTCAATTATGGTCTCTATATAAGCTTGTGGAAACTACATTTGCAGTTCTCTTTTTCTATACAATGAGATATTTGGGGCTATTTGTAGATTGAGCACCCATTCTTGATCCCCAACAATTTTCGGTGCATCTTTATCTCAAACCATTGACCCTACAACCAAAGAATCTGAGAGTGCTTGATCCCAAAATATTTTGGGTGCCTCTTGATATTGATGTTAGGATTATTAATCCTCCCTTGACCAAACTATCTATTAGATTAATTTAGCCTAACTTAGGAGCTTTAATTAATTAATTAAGTCCAATAGTACCATTGCATCCACATGGCCTAATGGGGCCACATGTACCAGTTACTAGAGTGTGGGGAACACTGCTAGAGGCTATCTTCCACTGAATGCACTTGCATGCATCAGATTAGGCACCTCCTAGGCCAATCCCTACGTTTTAGGAGCCACTGGGAGTCTCGGCCCCAACCTCCTTCAATCAGTTGGAATTGGAACTAGTTAAGCTTAGTTAGTTTCCAGTTACATTCGGTTAGATCAAAATTAGTTTACTTAGCGCTAGTTATGCATGGATGCATGTGGATTAGGTGCCTTTGCTCACCTACCACTTCAAATATTCTTAGTTAACTATTTATTACTGATTATGTGAGTTTTTTAGACATCTCGAGTTAACTATTTGGACTCCGATATTGATTGAGACATCTTGAGTTAGCTAGTCAGTTAGGTACAGTCACATCCAATTGGTAGATTCGAATTAGTTCCTAATCGATTAGAATTCTTCCTTATGTAAACTATTGTAACACCAGATTTAATTAATGACAATGATACTGTAATTATCTGAACTATACTCATTCGTTTCCTGTGTCCTTTGTTTGTTCAGTGTGTATCTTCATTCTCATTTTATTGCAATAATAATATTTAACTCATTACTTGAAGATCTAAATGGAACAGCAATTTTAACATGGTATTAGATCCATCTCAAGAAGGCTTCATGTTTGTCTCTCTCCATTGAACATCAGAAGCAGTTGGGTTTCCAGAGAAGTCCCGCAAAGAGTGCCTTGCTTCCTCTGAATTTATTCATAGTGGTAGTGTGGGCATGACGGACCCTGAAAACATGTTCATGTCGAGAGAGGATGCATGATTCTAACATTGTTCGAATTTTTTAGTGCTTTGCAGTGAAAATATACAGGTGCTTCGTAGCTTGTGTGAAGATTTGTGTTTTTCTAGTAGGATAATTATGGATTCTCTACCTTCTACTCCTCAGATCCTAACACCCTTCAATTATATTGATTGGAGGGCAGATATGCAGGTTTCCTTGTGCAACAAAGGATACTTCAGGATAATACTTGGAAGGGAGGTTAAGCCCCATCATCAAGTTGAGAAGAACAAGTTTTTGAACTGCTTAGATGAATATTTTGGTTATCTATGCACTCATATATCTAGAGATCTCCTATTCCACCTTGAAGGTTTGAGGAAACCTAGAGAATCCTGGGAAAATATTGAAGAATCGTTTGGAAAAACAAGATGAGCTTCGAGGACACCTCCTGGAGAATGAGTCGGTATCCTTACATCCTAGCAATTTCGAAACAGTAGAGAAATTCTTTACTAAATTCAAGTCTCTTTCACTTCAATGCAGACAATGCGGAATAGAAATAAAGTATGAGAAAAATGTGCTTTCCATTCTCAGCAAACTCGGCCCAGAGTATTCTATTTTTGTCTCAATCTTCCATTCAAAAAGGGACTCCCTTCTGGATTGGAAAATTCCTTCACTTGATTCCTTTTATGAGTCCTTAATCAAGGAGTAAGAGAATTTGATTTGAATGGGAGTCATCAAGACCTCAAAAGATCAAGCTCTCCTAGTGACAAACTCTTCAAAAGTGCAAGACAAAGGGAAATCAAAGAAGAAGGAGCCCAAAGCAGCTGATTTGAAGCCTAAACAGAATCAGAAGACTTCAGAAGGAGCCTCGGGCTCTAAGAAGAATAAGTTTGAAAAGAATATATGTCCCTATTGTGCGAAGGGTTTCCATCTTGAATATCATTATATGAAGAAGAATATTGAACAACTATCCGCTCCCCTCAAGCAGCATAATATTGATCTCCTACAAGGAGAAAAGAAGCCTGATGAAGAACCATAGATAGAAGAAGATAAAAGGTGTCATGATTTGAAAGCTATCCATACTCAGTCTATAGCATACATAATTGATTCTGGAGCATCCAACCACATGGTTTCCACCAAAGAATCCTTCTCAGCCCTCACACTGTCAAAGGGGCCCCTAATATTCACATAGGAGATTATTCCCGGATTCCAGTAGAAGGAAGGGGCTCAGTCAAAGTGAAGCATGGTGAGTTCAAGAATGTCCTCTATGTGCCCTCCCTTGCAGCTAACTTGTTGTATGTTTATCAGATGACTCATACAAGCTCTCCCAAGAGAGTTACATTTGATTCAGAAAAAGTTGAGATTACAGAAAAAGTCACAGGACATCCCATAGCGAAAGGTATTGCAAATCACTCTACTAAAGCTTATGAGTTCTTACATTTATTACCTGTCTCTCCTCCTACATATTTATTGTCTCATGCTAACAACACCAACAATATTTGGCATGAGAGATTTGTCCATGTCAATTTCAAATATCTCCAGTAACTCCACAATGATAAAATGGTTGAAGGTTTTCCTTCCATCCAAACTTCCAATGGAGTATGTGTTGGTTGCTTGGTAGGTAAACATCTAGAGAAGAGGTATGATGTTGGGAAGGCACATAAAGTTGCCTCTATACTTGATTTGATACATAGTGATGTAGTTATACCTATTCCCACAAACTCCAGTAATGGTTGCAGGTATTTCCTCACCTTTATTGATGACTATTCTAGGTATTGCTGGATCTACTTCATGAAACAAAAATCAGAATTTTTGAGACTTTTAAATTTTTTAAGCCTATGGTTGAGAACATTTTTAGTAAGAAGATCAATCTATAAGATATGATAAAGGACGAGAGTACATCAAAGGAGACTTTTAGAATTTCTATGAATGAGAGGGGATTCGAATGGAACACTCAGCTCCATACACATGATAGCAGAATGGTGTGGCTGAGAGGAAGAACAGATCAATGAAGGAGATGGCAACATGCCTTCTCCATGTTAAACAGCAGCCTCCTTCTCTTTGGGCTGAAGCTGTAAACTATGCTTCGTATTTGTAGAATAGAGTGCCTCATAAATCAATGTTTGGGGACACCCATTCGAAGCACTACATGGGAATAATCCCAATGTCTCTCATCTGAGAGTTTTTGGTTCCAAAACTTGGTCTAGAATACCACTTGACAAGAGGAAGGCCTTCCAAACCCAAAGTAGCGAATGCATTCTTCTAGGATATGCAGAAGATGCAAAAGCTTACAAATTGATGGAGGTTGGAACCAAAGGATGCTTCATTGAAAGGAGTGTTCAGTTCAAAGAAGATCAGTTGTATGCCACACCACCATCAACAGCATAGGAAGGTATAACCATTTCTCCACCTATTTCCGATGATGATGATTTTCTACAGGTTTCAGATTTAGAGGAAGAAGATCAAATCAAGCATGATCCTATTAGTGAGACTAAATCTCATGAGATTCTAGATCCATATCCAGTATCCCGTCCAAATCAAAATCCTAAGCCCAGATGGGCTCAAAAGATCCTAGATGCAATTGGAAGTGGTGATAGAAATCCAGAAAACAGAAGAAGAACAAGGTACCAGTATCAGAATGAACATGTTGCACTATCTCTTATAGATTATCTCCCTATAGAGTGGTGCAACAAAGCTCCAGGTTGGTTCTACTTGATGATGGCGAATGATCAGCTACATGGCCCACAGAAGAAGAAACTTGATCATTCTCTACCTTCACCACCCAGAAGAAACATACAAAGTCATCAGTTCAGAAGAACATTGAGAGGTTCACATGCACAACTTCAGGATGATGATGCACTGATGGACCATGTTTCTGCATAGAGATGCAATTTTGCAACAGTGTTTTGCTCACGTTATTTTTCTGAGGAAGCTTCTTTCTTTTAAAGATAGCTTGCATTTTCCAATTTCTGCTTATTTTGAGGGGGAGTTTTCCCATGAGGTTTTCCCATGTTTCCTTAGTTGTATCAAGTAGCATTATGTCTTTTAGATTGTATATGGGTGACATATGGCCTTCTTTCCATGGCCAATAGTTGTCCAAGTTAGGATTCAGGGGGGTTGTTAGGATTATTAATCCTCCCTTGACCAAACTATCTATTAGATTAATTTAGCCTAACTTAGGAGTTTTAATTAATTAATTAAGTCCACTAGTACATGGCCTGATGGGGCCACATGTACCAGTTACTAGAGTGTGGGGAACACTGCTAAAGGGTATTTTCCACTGAATACACATTCATGCATCAGATTAGGCACCTCCTAGGCCAATCCCTACATTTTAGGAGCCACTGGGAGTCCTGGCACCAACCTCCTTCAGTCAGTTGGAGTTGGAACTAGTTAAGGTTAGTTAATTTCTAGTTACATTCAGTTATATCACAATAAGTTTAGTTAGCACTAGTTATGCATGGATGCATGTGGATTAGCCTTCCTTTTCTCACCTACCACTTCAGTTATGCTTAGTTAATTGTTTATTACTGATTGTGTGAGTTGTTTAGACATCTGGAGTTAACTCTTTCCACTTCGATATTCATTGAGATGTCGTGAGTTAGTTAGTCAGTTATGTACAGTCACATCTAGTTGTTAGATTTGAATTATTTCCTAATGGATTCGAATTCTTCCTTATGTAAACTATTGTAACACCGAATTTAATTAATGACAATGATATTGTAATTATCTGAGCTATACTCATATGTTTCCTGTGTGGTTTGTTTGTTCAGTGTGTATCTTCATTCTCCTTTTATTGAAACAATAATATTTGACTCATTACTTGAATATCTAAATGGCAGAATAATTTTAACATGGTTTCGAATCCCTCTCAAGAAGGCTTCATGTTTGTCTCTCTCCATTGAACATCAGAAGCAGTTGGGTTTCCACAGAAGTCCCGCAAAGTGTGCCTTGATTCCTCTGAATTTATTTAGAGTGGCTGTGCAGGCGTGAAGGACCCTGAAAACATGTTCATATCGAGAGGGAAGGCATTATTCTAACATAGTTCAAATGTTTTAGTGCTTTGTAGTGAAAATCTGTAGGTGCTACGTAGCTTGTGTGAAGATTTGTATTTTTCCAGCAAGATAATTATGGATTCTCTACCTTATACTCCTTGAATCCTAACACCCTTCAATTATATTGATTGGAGGGCATATATGTAGGTTTCCTTGTGTAACAAATGATACTTCAAGATAATACCTGGAAGGGAGGTTGAGCCCCATCAGCCAGTTGAGAAGAATAATTTTCTGAATCACTTAGATGAAACTTTCGTTTATCTATGCACTCATATATCTGAAGATCTCATCTTCCACCTTGAAGGTTTGAGGACACCCAAAGAATCCTAGGTGAATCTTGAAGACTTGTTTGGAAAACAAGATGAGCTTCGGGGACAACTCCTAGAGAATGAGCTAGTAGCCTTACATCCCAGCAATTTCAAAACAATAGAGCAATTCTTTACTAAATTCAAGTCTCTTGCACTTCAACGCAGACAGTGTGGAATGAAAGAAAGGATGAGCAAATATTTTTTTTCAATTCTCTACAAACTCGGCCCAGAGTATTCTGTATTTGTCTCAATCTTCCTTTCGAAAAGGGACTCCTTTCCGGATTGGAAAATCCCTTCACTTGATTCCTTTTCTAAGTCCTTAATCAAGGAGTGAGAGAAGTTGATTCGAATGGGAGTCATAAACACCTCCAAAGATCAATCTCTCCTAGTGACAGACTCTTCCAAAGTGCAAGCAAAATGGAAATCAAAGAAGAAGGAGCCCAAAGTAGCTGATTTGAAGCCTAAATAGAATCAACAGACTTCAGAAGGAGCCTCAGTCTCTAAGAAGAATAAGTTTGAAAATAATATATGTCCCTATTGTGTGAAGGTTTCCCATCTTGAATATCAATGTATGAAGAAGTTGATTGATCAATTGTCCACTCTCCTCAAGCAGCATAACATTGCTCTCCCACAAGGAGCAAAGAATCCTGATGAAGAACCACAGATAGAAGAAGATGAAAGTGCCATGCTTTGAAAGCTAGCCTTACTCAGTCTACATCATACATAATTGATTATGGAGCATCCAACCACATGGTTTCCTCCAAAGAATCCTTCTCAGCCCTTACACTGTCAAAGGGGCCTAATATTCACATGGGAGATTATTCCCATATTCCAGCAGAAGGAAGGGGCTCAGTCAGAGCGAAGCATGGTGATTTCAAGAATGTCCTCTATGTGCCCTCCCTTGCAACTAACTTGTTGTTTGTTTATCAGATGACTCATACAGGCTCTCCCAAGAGAGTTACATTCGATTCAGAAACTATTGAGATTACAGAAAAATTCACAGGATAGCTCATAGTGAAAGGTATTGCAAATCACTCTACTAAAGCTTATGAGTTCTCACATTTCTTACATGTCTCTCCTCCTACAGCTTTATTGTCCCTTGCTAACAACACCAGAAATATTTGGTATGAGAGATTTGGCGATCCCAATTTCAAATATCTCTAGCAACTCCACAATGATAAAATGGTTGAAGGTTTTCCTTCCATCCAAACTTCCAATGGAGTATGTGTTGGTTGCTTGGTAGGTACACATCCAGAGAAGAGGTATGATGTTGGGAAGGCACATAGAGTTACCTCTATACTTTATTTGATACATAGTGATGTAGCTAGACCCATTCCCACAAACTCCATTAATGGTGCAGGTATTTCCTCACCTTTATTAATGATTGTTATCGGTACTACTAGATCTACTTCATGAAACAAAAATCAGAAGTTTTTTATACTTTTAAATTTTTTAAGGCTATGGTTGAGAACAATTTCAGTAAGAAGATCAAGTCTATAAGATCTGATAAAGAAGGAGAGTACATCAAAGGAGACTTCCATAATTTATGTGAATCAGAGGGGATTCGAATGGAACACTCAATTCCATACACACCACAGCAGAGTGGTGTGGCTGAGAGGAAGAATAGATCATTGAAGGAGATGGAAACATGCCTTCTCCATGCCAAACATATGCCTCCTTCTCTTTGGGTTGAAGCTGTAAATTTTTCTTTGTATTTGCATAATAGAGTGCCTCATTAATTAGTGGTTGGGGCCACTACATGGGCATATTCCCAATGTCTCTCATCTGAGAGTTTTTGGTTCCAAAGCTTGGGCTAGAATACCACTTGACAAGAGGAAGGCCTTCCAAGCCCAATGTAGCAAATGCATTCTACTGGGATATGTAGAAGATGCAAAATCTTACAAATTGATGGAGGTTGCAACCAGAAGATGCTTCATTGAAAGGAGTGTTTAGTTCGAAGAAGATCAGTTGTATGACACACAACCATCAGCAGCACAAGAAGGTATAACCATTTCTCCACCTATTTTTAATGATGATGATTTGCTACAGGTTTCAGTTTCAGATGAAGAAGATCAAATCCACCATGATCATGTTATTGAGACTGAATCTCATGAGATTCTAGATCCAGTATCCATTCCAAATCAAAATCCTAAGACCATATGGGCTCAAAAGCTCCTAGATGCAGCTGGAAGTGGTGCTGGAAATCCACAAGATAGAAGAAGAACAAGGTCCCAGTATCAGAATGAACATGATGCAATATCTCTCACAGATTCACTCCCTAGAGTGGTGCAACAAAGTTCCAATTCGGTGCTACCTGATGATGGCGAATGATCAGCTACATGTCCCACAGAAGAATAAACTTGATCATTCTCTACCTTCACCATCCAGAAGAAACATATAGAGTCATCAGTTTAGAAGAACATTGAGAGGTTCACATGCGTAGCTTCAAGATGTTGCTGCACAAATGGACCATGCTACTGCATAAAGATGTAATTTTGTAGTAGTGTTTTGCTCAAGTTATTTTTCTAAGGAGGAAGCTTGTTTATTCTAAAGATATCTTGCATTTCCCTATTTCTTCTTATTTTGAGGGGGGGTTGAGGTTTCCCATGAGATTTTCCCCCATTTCCTCTATTGTATTAAGAAGCATTATGTCTTTTAGATTGTATATGGGTGACTTATGGCCTCGTTTCCAAGGCCCACAATTAACCAAGTTAGGATTCAGGGGGGTGTTAGGATTATTAATCCTCCCTTGAACAAACTGTCTATTAGATTAATTTAGCCTAATTTAGCAGTTTAAATTAATTAAGTCCACTAGTACCATTGGGTCCACATGGCCTAATGGGGCCACATGTACCAGTTACTAGAGTATGGGGAACACTGCTATAGGCTATGTGCCACTGACTGCACTTACATGCATCAGATTAGGCACCTCCTAGTCCAATCCCTATATTTTAGGAGCCACTGGGAGTCTCGGCACAAACCTCCTTAAGTTAGTTGGAGTTGGAACTAGTTAAGATTAGTTAATTTCTAGTTACATTCAGTTAGATCACAATCACTAAAGTTAGTTCTAGTTATGCATGGTTGCATGTGGATTAGGTGCCTTTTCTCACCTACCACTTTAGTTATGCTTAGTTAATTGTTTATTACTGATTGTGTGAGTTGTTTAGACATCTGGAGTTAAATATTTGGACTCTGGTATTGATTGAGACATCCTGAGTTAGCTAGTCAATTAGGTACAGTCACATCTAGTTGGTAGATTCGAATTCTTTCCTAATGGATTCGAATTCTTCCTTATGTAAACTATTGTAACACCGGATTTAATTAATGACAATGATACTGTAATTATCTGATCTATACTCATTTGTTTCCTGTGTGGTTTTTTTTTTCAGTGTGTATCTTCATTCTCCTTTTACTGCAACAATAATATTTGGCTCATTGCTTGAATATCTAAATGGCACAACAATTTTAACAATTGAACCACTCACTTTACAACCAAATATTCTCAAATCATTCCATCATTTGGATAAACATCAACCAGTGCTTCTACTCTTTCCATTCCTACCTTTGTTCTTGTGACCTTTTCTTCCAAGGAAACTTAAAATGATTCAACCAACACTAGTTTATATTATTTACCAAGCTATAAAATATGCAGGGATGACACTAGATTCTCTACTTTGAAGCTATAAAATAGGAAGGGATGACACTAGATTCTCTAGTTCTATATATGGATCTCTAATGACCTATGTGTTTGCCTTTATATCATCCCCAGAAACTCTATCTATTGGCCTCTTATTGGAACACATATATGAACTAGAACCTTAATTGCTTCTACACTTACCCTTTCGTCCATATTGATTGGTTAACTACAACTATTAGGGTGATACTAAAACAACCGATGCTTTTGCTTGGACAACATCTTGCTTTGGGTCTTCATACTATAGAACTTAAACTATGATCCATCTTTGATAATGCTGGTTTTTCTAATTATGTGTATACATGTATATAATCCATACTTTCTTATTGGGTCCATTATATATTGTNATATATATATATATATATATATATATATATATATATATATATCATTATCTACTATACCTATACATTTCTTAAGCACTCGGAATTATGTTCCCCTCCCCTTTGTGACTAAATTATATGTGTCTCTTTATATCGCTTTTAGTGAAGTTGTCAGTGACTTTCAAAGGGATTATACAAATGGATGTGGACATTCAAACTATAAAGGATGATGGATCTACTACTATTTATTTGTGAGTTAAAATATTTTGATTACACTTACTAGTGTAATGTATTCTAGTGAACTAATTTGTTAATATGCAATGCTAAGTACTTGTAATGACCTTGGAATTAGGTATCAAGGGAGGTATACATGTTAAGTGAAGTCCACCAAGAATACCTAACCACTCTAGGCCATAACATCTCTAATGGAAAGAATAAATCATCCTGTAGATAACATATATACGTAGATCTAAGTTGTGACTTAAAAAAGTGGATAGAAACCTAGAGAGGAGCAATCAAAGCATGTTAATTCATATGGTTATGTGTAAGTTGTTAGTGAGACTTGATCAATTTATTTTGGTTGGTAAATTTTTCTCTACATCCAAGGGATATTAGTTTGTATCGATCATTATATTGTGCCTTGATCCAATAGTGTACCTATATTAGAAACTTTGTTAAACAATTCACCAATTACTATATGGAAATAAGTATGAGAACATATTAGTCAATCACATGCATACATTCCTAAAACACACTTCCTATACACCACCCCGCAATGGAATGGGTTTACACAAAAAAATGTGGATATTATATAAAAAGAAAAATATTTCATTTCGTTGTACCTCATGGTGTGCACATGTCATCTTTTTATTCCCTCCCCGTAATAATCATTATAATAAATAAATAAAAAGGCCCTACCCTAATCATATTCCCTACTAACTACTAAAATCTTAATACAAAGTCTGACAACTTGATCTACCTCCACACACTCTCTATTATTGAGATACAATATAATACTATGCTTATCTGGAAGAAGAATGCATGCACATGTATAATATAAGGAAGAAACAATATATTTCAAGGCCCATAAAATTTTAGAGGAAGAGAATGTAATTAAATTGTAGAGGAAGAGAGGGTTTGGCTTGGTGTGAGACATTGCAATTTTTTCACAAGGGGGTCAACTTTGATCGATATTCCTTGATGATGAGCTCATGGACCATGTTCCCTTGTCAAAACTACCAAAACACACTTGAAGGGTATCATGAAACTCAATTATGCTTCCCAAATCAAATTATAATCCCTCGGTAGATATTCAAGAAGTGTCCATGAAAGCCTACATGAGGCAAGTTTTAAAATGCCATAAAAATATGACCGTTGATCATATCAATGAACTGTAAACTTTATTGGATTTAGGACATCATGATAATACTAGGGTTATCTCCCTCATGTGGGTCCATGGCTCTAATCTCACCTTGTTTCAAGATTTTAGAAGTTAGGGTTTGGATCAATGAGAGACATTGCAATTTTTGCACAAGGGGGGGGGGGGGATTTGGATACTCCTTGACGGTGAGCTAAAGGAAAGTGTTCCCATGTCAAAAATTCCCAAACACACTTATAAGATCTCATGAAACTTCATTCTTCTACCTAGATCAAATTCTAAGCCCCCGACAGAGATTCGACAAGTGTCCCTGAAAGCCTACAGGAGGTAAGTTTAAATGGGCCATCAGATGATGTTCATTGATTGGCTTGATTAACTTTATACTCATTTATAATCACGATATTGGAATAATTCTAGGGGTTCCTTCCTTGCATGAGCCTATGGATTGGATATTGTCATGTTTCAGGATTTGAGAAGCTAGAGTTTGACTTTGTGAGTGACATTGAAATATTTGCATAAGGGATCTACTTTGGATATTCCTATATGGTTAGATAGTGGCTAGTGTTCCCACATTGAACCTTCCCAAACACAATTGTATGATCTCATGGGATTCCATTTTGCTGCTCGAATCAAATTCTAAGCCTCCAACAAAGATTCAACCAATGTCCCTAAAAGCCTATAGGAGGTGACTTTAAACAAGACATAAAAATATTACCATTGATCGGATCGAAAAATCGTCAAATCCATTGGAATCAAGACATCTGAATAATTATAGGGATTTATCCCTTTCATGGGTCCATGGCCTAGATGTTATCCCATTTCAAGATTTAAGAAGCTAGTGTTTGGCTCAATGAGAGACATTGCAATTTTTGCACAAGGGGGTCAACTTTGGATATTCCTTGACGGTGAGATCATGGCCATCGTGCCCATGTTGAAATTTCACTTGAAATATATCATGGAAATCCATTATTCTCCTTGAATCACATTCTAATCCCCCGACAAAGATTCAACGAGTGTCCCTAAAATCCTACAGGAGGTGAGTTTAAACAAGCCATAAAACTATGATCGTTGATCGGATCAAAAAGCCATCTACTCTGTTGGATTAAAGACATCAGAATAATACTAGGAGTTCCTCCCTATTATGGGTCCATGGCCTAGATATTTTCATGTTTCAGTATTTCTAAGGTTAGGGTTTGTATCAATGAGAGACATTGTAATTTTTGCACAAGGGGGTCAAATTTGGATATTCCTTACAGGTGAGTTCATGACCTATGTTCCCACATTCAACCTTCCCAAACACCCATGTAGGATCTCATAGAAATCCATTCTTCTACGGCCAGGATCAAATTATAAGCCCCTGATAGAGATTCAACAAGTGTCCCTGAAATCTTACAGGAGGAAAGTTTAAGCGGGCCATAAAACTATGACCATTGATTGGATTGATGAACTGTCAAATACGTTGGATTTAGGACATCAGAATAATTTTTGGGGTTCCTGCCTCACATTTTTTCATGTCCTATATCTTATTCTCTTTCAAGAATTCATAATCTAGGGTTTGGCTCAGTGAGAGACATTGTAATTTTTGCGTAAGGGGTGTCAACTTTGGATTTTCCACGATGTTGAGATCGTGGTCAATGTTCCCATGTTCAACCTTCCCAAACACATTTATTGGATATAACATAACTCTATTATGCTTCTAGATCAAATTCTAAGCCCCCGACAGAGATTCAACAAGTGTCCCTAAAAGCCTACAGGGGGTGAGTTTAAATGGGTCATAAAACGATGACTGTTGATCAAATCGATGAATTGTTAACTCCATTGGCATTGCGACATCGAAATATTAATGCTAATGGTGCTTCCCTTATGTTGATCCATGGATTGGATCTTGTCCTGTTTCAATATTTTAGAATCTAGGGTTTGGTTCAGTGAAAGACATTACAGTTTTTCGCACAAGGCAATGGAATTTTATAATATTGGATGTTCTTGAAGAGTTTGCTCTCGTGTGATGCTAGGGATTTCTCTTATGATGACTAGGGTTTGTGTTGTACATGTAAACCCTAGGAATTTTATTTCCACATGAAAAAGTACCATACATATTGGTGGATCACAAAATTTCAAATTTGAATTCTAAGTGATTAAGGAAGACGAAATCCTTGGACTTCAATAGTAGATGGTTGAAACATGACTAATGAATATGTGGTAACTAATTCCTTACCAAACTTTCTCATTTTGATATAGAAAAATATTATTTTGGTAGTTTTGAATTGTATACCAAGTACATGTCTTCATGTCAGTGATTCAAATAAACTATAATGACCAAGGCATTAGTAATAAAGGACAAGGGATTAAAGACCTCATTATTTCTAGCATTTCTTGGGCTAGATTAGGCTTCTAGGTTATATTAGTGTTTCTAGGGATATATTAGGTTTCTATAGCTAGATTAGTGTTTCTAGTGTCATATTAGGTTTCTAGGGTTCTTAGGGATAGATTAGGTTTATAGGGTTATATTAATTTTTTTAAGGCTATATTAGGTTTCTAGGGTTAGATTAGTGTTTCTAGGGTTTTTAGGGCTAGAATAGGTTTCTAGGGAAAAATTACGTTTCTAGGATTTATAGGGGTAGAATAGGTTACTAGGATTCTAGATTAGTTCTCTAGTGTTAGATTAGTGTTTCTAAGGCTAGTTTAGGTTTCTAGGGTTTCTTGGGCTAGATTAGGTTTATAGGGTTATATTAGTGTTTCTAAGGCTAGACTACGTTTATAGACATGTATTAGGTTTTTAAATATGGTTTCAATGGCTAGATTAAGTTGTAAAGTTATATCTAGGGATAAATACTTCTAGAGTCAAATAGAGCATTTGACTTTTCCTCTCTCACACATGACTGATGCCATTTCACACACACACATTTTCCCCAACAAGTATTAATCATTCCCATCATATGATTTGTTGGGTGGTTTTCAAACCTTAGGTTAATAATTTTTCCATAGACTTGGTGAAGGCGAAGGTGGTTCCGCAACCCCAAGTCCCCAAAGTAAGAAGAAATAATTATCCAACTATGGTTCACTTGGTACAGTTTCCAAAAGTGTATAAAGAGAGCACCAAAAAGACTGGCCATGACCATGTTATGTATCTAATTTCTCTTTCTCTTTAAGCGTGAACTAAAAATTACAAAGAGGTTCACTATGTATGACCATCAACCCATTATTTTTTATTTGTTGGGGTTTTGTTAAGCTCCTAGCCAAATATTCAAGATCTATGTCAAGAACACCTACCATCTGAAGTGTGCATCCTTTATAGAATCTATCAAGAGGACTTGGAATCCGATGTCTTATCCCAAAGGAAATGGATGGTGGATATTATGGTGGGGAAAGCACATGCATCGTGTCACAACTTCGTTATACATAGACATTGTAGATAGGTAGTGGTTATTAGACAAAGAAAGAATAAGTTGTCACTGAGGAGATATGTCTACAAATAATCTATTGATACTCGAACACTTTATGTCTCCACATGAACGAGGAGATGATCAAGTTAATTTCAAAGTATTATGATACTAATTTTATCATTAGATAATGAACCGTGGAAATGTGTTAGTTTGTCCTTTGTTTCCCTGACACTCACATGGTGTTTAATGATCGATGTATTCATGGGGCCATTTATCCATCCTATTATGATCTTGGACTCATTTAACATATCAAAATATAAATTCCAAACTCTGAAGCCAGCTCAAGGAGAGTGTTGGTTGCAACTAACTCTACTATATTGTTTCTTGCCCTACCCAAGCCCTTTTTGAAAGAGAGTTTGTACATTTTTGGGGAAATAAATCAACTCTCCTTCATCATTGATACTAGGATATTCTTGGGAAGATCCATGCAATTTCTCTAAAGCATGAAAGTGAACGTGATCAGGTGAAATTGTACTCTTTTTATTTTGGGAGGCTTTGGATTTATATGTTGCCTCCTACTAGATTTAAGCCTTTAAAACTATATTTTCATCGGTCCCTGGTTTATTGGATTCAACGTCCTTTTTAAGGAAAAGTAACCCAATCCCCATGGGTTTGACCCATGATCAATGGAGGAGATAGATGGTGTTTTCTTGTACTTTCTTCATTATCTATGTCAGGGATCTAGTTGTATTATTAATGTAGTTAGGCCTTCAAAAAAAAAAGATAGTGTTTACAATGTTGTTGATGTGATTAAAACTCTTATGTCAATGGGTCCGAAAAATGGGATATGGAGTAACCTCTAAAAAAAGTGTGGGTAGGATGGTTGTTGGGTTAATAGATTTTTTCTAAAGTTAGAGGAAAATTTCCTTGGAATGCCAAAGATTCTATACTATAGAGCGTTCTTAACTCTAGTGAATGAGAGAAATCATACCTTGATTTAGGTGTACTTAATACAAAGTAGTACTTAGTAAGGGGTTCTTTTATAGCATAACATGGCCTAAAGAGAAAAGAGGATTTGTGTGGTGATATTTGCATCCCTCTTAATTTCCTCAAGGTTTCACTTGTGTTCTAGACATTCATAACTTCAATGAAATTTTTAGTAATAGAAGGTACAAGTTGGATATCACGGTTCCAAGCATGCAATGGTGGAGTGGTTCAAGGTCCATTGGGTGAATAGTGAGACAACCATCCTTAAGGATTCTAGTTGGTTGTGTTTGATTCCTTCAGATATTTTATACAAATTGGATTCCTGGAATTAACAATTGTTCTTCTACCCTAATTCATGTTCTTATATTAATTAGTAAACCATACTTTGCTAATGTTTCCAACCTCAAATTCTAGTTTGGACCACTTTACACAGTGCCAAGTATGTTGTTCATGGTTAATAATATCTCCATTAGTTTTCTTGTATCCACCCTTGGTATATTCAACGATCTTGTCAAGCAAAAATACCATAATTCAACATGTTTCTAAACTTTCTCAAGCAGAAAAGTATGTGAGATAATTGGGAACTCCAGGTCAAAGGCCTCACCAAGGGAGATTCCAAGTAATTTTGAGAAAGTGACAAATTAGGTCAAAAGTAGGGCATCTTGTTCTAACACTAAGCTCAATTCCCTAGTAGAAGACATGGAGAGTGGATCTAATTCCTAATATGATTGTGGATTCTAGAAATAGAGTTATCTTGTCATGTAATTATGTGTTGGAACATGGCTAGGGCTTGCCAACCCTAAGAAAGACAATCATGTTGGTGGGAAAGAGCTTGATTGAAATAAGCTTGTTGTTGAAGCCAATGAGGATTTCCCACATATCCTAAAGAGTATAGGGTTAATGAGGAAACCCTAGGAGTTAGATGTTATGGATCATGAATATATAACCACCGAAAAAGATAAGGGAAAGAGAGACAGCTTGGATGTTCTTTGAGAGATTTCCCTTTTGTGATGCTAGAGTATAAGACCTATGTTTTGAGGATTGAAATAATGGGATGGACATGTAGACTTGGATTCTAGAACTATAGTTCTCTTATGGTGTACTTATGTGATGTGACATCTCTAGGGTTCGCAAACCCTAATAAAGACAATCATGCTAGTGGGAAGAGCTTGATTGACATAATCTTGTTGTTGAATCCAATGAGGACTTCCTACCTATCCTAGAGATTGGAGGTTCCTTGAGGAAACTATAGGAGTTATATGTTAGGGATCATGAAGATATAGCCACTAGAGAAGATAAGGGGAAGAGATACGTCTTGTATGTTCTTGGAGAGATTTCTCTTTTGTGATGTTAGAGTATAATACATAGGGTTTGAGGATTGAAATACCAGGATGGACATGTAGACTTCGATGGTAGAACTAGAGTTGTCTTGCGGTTTACTTGTGTGATGTGACATGGATATGCTTTGCATGAGAAAATATTATGTCCCCTATTTAGCATGTGTAATTCTCATCTGAAATGCGTCGTAATGTCAAAGAGTAATATTCCATAATTGTGAAAAAAATATAACATAACCTTACACTAAAAAATAGAAAGTGTTAATTGCCATAACTATAAGGAATATACCATAGTATTGTAAGGTAATCTCTTCCACATGGAATGCCCATTCTACAAGGAATCCCCTTCAACACTCATGCTCATTTATCCTAGGAGAACATGTAAAAGCAATAAAAAACTAACACCCTGTCCATGGCCAAGGATTTGAGACCTACCCTCATATACAAACCCTTCTAATAGTGATCATGTCCCACTTGAATATCAAATACCCCATATTGAGGGTATGTGTAGTGGTTCACAATTTTAGTCATCAGCAATGAGACCTAAAAGAATAGTTTATGATGCATGAGGCCTAGAAACATCATTTAGGGGCCAAGGCCCCAATTTTCCTCCCTTAATGGAGGTTAAATCATTGAGACATATCTCACATCATAACTTATATCCCACTTAAAAGAGAATGATTCCTTATAATGGGTTTGTGTGGTGGTTCAAGGCCTCATTCATGGCCCTTGAGCCCTATAATCTTCATTTAGGGTGAAAAAAACTCAATTTCTTCCTCATCCATGGTTAAGGCCCCACAACACCTCCTTCATGCACAAAATGTATTAAAGGAGGCAATATCTTATTTAGAGGCCAAATATTCCTTCAAATAGGGTCACTTTGTAGCTTCAATCCCAAAACAAATAATGGACAAGGGAAATCCATCCATCTCTTTGGAAAGAAATATCAAGAAGTGAAAAAATAGGTGTACCTAGTGGAAGAGTGTGCAAAATAAATACCACCTATTAAAAGTCGAAGATTCCTTCATGAAAAAGGAGATTGAAAGGGAATAAGAAGCTCCCCTCCCCTCAAAATCTATACATGTCTAAGAATATATGTTGGCATGAGAACATGTCATGATGGTGTTAATTATGATGTTTCATTTAACATAGAATGGTATCCAAGTTGATTGGGAGAAAAGTTAAAAATCTTCATCAACAATTATTTACTCAAATTTGTTATATACCTATAATTCAAAGTACAAAATTGTTGCCTATCTTATGTTGTGTAATTTACACCTAATTGATGATAAGGGGAGGGGCTATATTAACTCCTATGAAACATCATTAATCATACTCAAAATGCATGCCCAATTATTAAATTTGCATGCCAAGTGGTAAAAAATCCATTTCTCAAGTAAATCTATATTCTAATCATCCTAACCTACCTTTGAAAAAAGAAGTCATGTCCTGCATATGTGCTTCTAGTTATTATTGAGGCAATAGATGTAGCATCACACCTTATGCACCTAGGTTTGCAAAATTTGTTCTTTGTAGACAAGATTATCCAATTTCACTAAAATGTTTCCCACCATTCCCATAGAGTTTTGGGTCCAATTATATCGATCATGCAAATAGAAACAAGTGTTAGAAAATGCCATAAACTCTAAATGATTGAATGAATTTTAGTCTAAGGAGGATCTCTCATATTAATATGTTCACAATCTCTTGCATGTACCCAAATTTTTGAAGCAAAATAAATATTTGTATTTATTTACAAGGTAAATTTAAAGTCTTGGGGATGATTGCAACTTTTGCATCTCATAATGGCAAGCCATTGACATCTTTGAAATATGAGATCATGGTAGAGGAGGAAGTCGCAACGGTGTTAGAGGTATAAATCTTGAAATTTTTCAATCCCAATATAAATCATCTCATTCTCATCAACAACCAAATGCATCTGACCCATTTGTGGAAATGACCAAGCTTGTTGAAACCCACAAACTTGATGTATCAATGTTTGAGAGGATGATGAGGAATGAAATCAAATACAAAACATCATAGCTGATACAAGGATGAGCCTTGAAATATTGGATTGAATCAAAAAAATCTTGTGTCCTATGTTAAGATATCACTCACCTATTTATAAACTTAAATATGTTATTGCAATTAATAGCAATACATTGTTCTTGTACCACCACAATGTTGAAGTCCTATACAAGTTTATAAGTCATGTGATGAATACCATAGTGGAGTACAAGGTGGTTCAATTGCTTCTTCTACTTAACCAAGTGGTGTGGATACAAGAGCAGAAAAACAAATGCTACATATGGTTTTCCAATAAGATAATACTATAAAATTCCCAACTCGTTAATTAAGAGTGAGAAATACAAAGTGGCATAAATGAGTATATTCCAAAAGTGAATAGTTGTATGAATTCTAGGGAGAAGCTAAAATCAATATCAAATTTATCTCTAGTAAGAAACATTATCACCTCTTAAGAAAACAATTAGATACCACATAAATAGTAGGATTCCTTATCATTCCCAACATAATAAGTGTTGCGCCCTTTAGAGCCAAAACTTGTCTCTATATCTTAAACAATGCTAAGATTCCCTACATCAGGTGTAAGGGAAGTGAGGTAGGGGGGGGATTCACATATGTCCCCTTGGTATGCAACTATCACCTAAACATTGAAATGGAAAGACATGTGAGGAAGGGGAGAAGGATGCGGGGAGTTACCTCAACCTACCCCCTCAATCCTTTAAATGGTTTTGCAATTATGACACTAATAGCAAATATCATAGCTCTGCATAAAAGAGAGGACTTTAGGCACCAATATGTTTTAGTAACGAATTTAGAATAATTTAGTCACTCATTATGTATGTTTATTACCTTTTTATAGTTGTCATCATTTTCTATTGTTCTAAACAAATTTGGTTAGATAATCAATGAACTCCTTAATCCATAAATACCAAACAAGGGAAGATCAACAAATACCTAGTACAACCATATAAACACAACAATATCCAAATCCAACTATTGTTACCTCATTCTCCATCCATATAACAAAGGCTATCAAATTTTTGTTTTGTAACATTTATTTTTCAAATTGTGACGACCATAGTTGTCCTTTTGTTAAAACATGACACACGAACTAGTTAAACAAATTAATATGCAAACATTTGCTTTTTTCTAAGAAAAAAATATCATGTCACATATTAAATATACTTACGAAAGTACAAATCAAGGCCTGCAGACCTTTCTGGCCACTATGATGTGTGGCACTTCGTTTTGCAAGCCTAGCCCTTGAGGCCTTGTCCTAAAACATATACTAATTGAATTTAATTATCCACAATCAAAATATAAAAATATATTAATAAATTTAACATCATGTTATGAGAAAATTCAAATACCTGTGTACTCTCCTCACCATAATTCCTCCATGCATCCAACTTCTCATAAGATTTGGCAAGTTCTTTACATGCTTTTAATGTTACATCTACTAGCCTTTTCTTAAACCTTTGCTTGGGTGGGAGTTTTTATCTTCTTTGCTTGATTGCACAAAAATTTCTTGCAATTCTAAGATATTTGGTTTTTGACCTTTTTTACGAACCAACCTACACCAAATTTGGTCTCCATGTTGTGAATTACAAGTTTTTATAGGTGCATCGATATTTTTTGTTAAGATTTTAAAAGTTGTTATACCAAAACAAAAGGATATCTGAAAGAATAACAAGCATAACAAAAAAAAAAGAGAACATAAAGATTTATCCTGAGAAACCCTCGTGGGGAAAAACCTAGCAAAACATCCTCTATCTAGACTTGACCCAAGAACAGTGTAAGACCCAATAACAAGACTAGATTGCTTCCTCTCCTCCAGATGGATTGTCTCTTATCTCTCTAGCGCAAATGCTTGAGTGTTCTACTTGTACAAATGAGGGAGGTGCCTCTCCTATTTATACAGATTAGCTGAGAGACATAATAACCCAACTGGGATGACTTCTCCTTGCTGCTAGGGCCAACTTTCCTTGGAAGACTCAAATATACATTTTAATAATACTTTAGTGGGTACTACTGACCCAAATTACAATGGAGGCTTTACCTCAAGACTTTACATCACCAATTACATCAATGGCATCCCTAACTGAAGGAACAACATCTCTGAAAGGGGTAATAACAATAATAATACAAAATAGAATATCTTCCGCAGTTACATTTCTTTAACACTCCCTCTTAACAAGGTAGGTATTCTACAATACAACAACACGTATGTACAACTAACTGGTGAATATTTGTGTCATAGGAAGTTTTCACAATTACATCAACATCATCATATCTGGCATCATCATCACATACATCATCATCATCATCACATACATCTTTATCATATGGTATCATCTCGAACATCATCATATCTGGCATTATCTCGAGTATCATCGTCTCTGGAATCATCTCAAGCATCATCATCTATAGCATAATCTCAAGCATCATCATCTCGAGCATCATCATTTCTGGTATCATCTCGAGCATCACCTTTGGCATAATCTTGAGCATCAACATCTCTAGAATCATCTCGAGCATCATCATTTCTAGCATCATCTCTAGCATCATCTCGAGCATCATCTTTGGCATCATCTTGAGCATCATCATCCCTGCCATCATCTTGAGCATCATCATCTCTCCCATCATCTCGAGCATCACCTGCACTATCAGTATATAAGCACTGAGCTAAATCACCCACAACATAATTAAATGTTGGAACATCATCATCTACAAATAAATGCAGGAACTCATCCACAAGTAAATGCAGGAACTCATCCACAAGTAAATGCAGGACCAATAATAGCGGACTATCCTCAGCCTATCAGTGTTAGGACCACTCTCAAGAGAGTGTTCTTATCCATGTAATTGTCCTTAGAGAGGACCACTTAACATATCAGGTCGTCCTCAGCCTATCAATGCTATGACCACTCTCAAGAGAGTGTTCTTGTCCACATAACCATCCTACAAGTGAATGTAGGATCACTCTCTATAAGAGAGTGCTATCATTGTAGACCATCCTCATCCTGTTAGTGGTAGGACCACTCTCAAGAGAGTGTTCTTGTCTACGGCACCATCCTACAAGTGAATGTAGGATCGCTCTCCAGAAGAGAGTACTATCATCGTGGACCATCCTCAACCTATTAGTGCTAGGACCAATCTCAAGAGAGTGCTCTTGTCCATAGAACCATCCTCAAAGAGGATACTATCATGCATAAGTTAAAGTCAGATCTCATCAACATATGTAGGCACACTGGCCTTGCACTAGCACATTACTTCCATCCCATCCTCAATAATAGTATCATCATCACTCTCTCTTTCTAGGGAGGTCCTTTTGGACTACACCAAGCTTGTCTCAAAAGTGTTCAAACTTTACACGAGACAAAGGCTTAGTCAACACATCAATAACTTGTTCCTCTGTAGGAACACATTGGAGCTTCACAACTCCTCTCTGCACCATGTCCCAAATGTAGTGATAATTTATCTCTATATGCTTTGAATTATCATGAAACACCAGGTTCTATGTCAACTTGATGGAACTCTGGTTGTCACAATAGATCTTATTTACATTCATATCGGTATCAAACAATCCCACCAATAGTTTGCGAAGCCACACTACTTTGCTATAGGTTGAACATGATGCAATGTACCCAACCTCGGTTGTACTAACAGAAACACTTGTTTTATTTCTGCTAATCCATGAGATCACACCTAATCCCAAACTAAAACAACATCTTGAAGTGCTCTTTCTATCTTCAACACTTCCTGCCCAATCCGAATTAGTATAGCCACATAATATGAACTCATTGTTGGATGTATATCTAAGTCCATAGTCCAATGTACCTTTCAGGTACCTCATCACTTGTTTTGCTGCAACTAGATGAACATGTCTGGGTTCCACCATATACTGACTCAAGGTGTTCACAACAAAACATATATCTGGTCTTGTATTTGTCAAATACATTAGTGAGCCAATAATTTGTCAGTATAATATGACATATACTCTTTCTAAAGAACCATCATTCAGTAGCTTCAATTTTGTCACCATCGGAGTGTTAATTGCTTTGCAATCTAATTATCTTCAAAATATCTACTGTGTACTTTCCTTAGTTCAGGAAAATCTCATCGAGAAACTGCCATACTTCAAGACCTAGGAAATAGTGCAAAGTGCCAAGTAATTTCATCTCAAATTCTATTGCAAGTTTCTTCTTACATTCACTGTTGAGCATCTCCTTTCCTATCAAGAATAAATCATCTACATACAATAGTAATATCATAATTTCTTCGTATTCAACCTTATAATAAAGGTTGGAATCAACTTTACTCTTGGTAAAGCCCAAATTCATTAGGAATCCATCAATCCTTTTATACCATGCTCTCGGTGCTTGTTTTAACCCATGCAGGGATTTCTTTAATCTGCATACATATGTTTCCTTGTCGTCTGTTTCAAAACATGGTGCTTTTTCAATATATACTTCTTCTTCTACGACTCCATTTAGGAAAAAAAAAATCACATCCATTTGATGTAGCTTCCATTTCATTTTGGATGCCAAGGCAATGACATTTATGGTACAAGTTGTAGCGGGGTTTTCACCCCTACTACGTGCAAAAGCACCTCCCTTCTATTGGAGTCATTTACCCAACATGCACACTAATTTGGTCAATTTCAGCTTGTTTACCCACTATCCTAAGTTTAATTGACTTACTTGGCATCAGATGAGCACACTATGACATCATCATGAGCACACCCATGCCCTCCTTCAGTCAAGGAGGCCAACTAATCCTTCTCCTTCATTTGGGGAGGCTAACTAGGCTTCCTCCTTCAAACAAGGAGCAATTATGGGGTGATCTGAGTGTCATAAATGCACCTAATTGCTAACTGATTGTTGTTTCACATAACAATCAGTTAAGCTAAGTTGTAAAGGTGCCCCCATTCATTATTGGATTATTTTTTGCAAATATTTATGAACTCTAGACAACTAGGTCGCCTCCAACCACTTCTGATGACAAGTGGCACTTCAATTAACTCCATCAGAGCTACTTGGAGTTATGGATACGCTACCTCCTTGATTTGGACATGCAGTTACATGTGATGAGTCACTTTCAATTAGACTCAGTCATCTATTGTACTCCGATTCAGTTAGGACTTAGTGTGAGAGTCAGTTACAGATCAGATTAGTGGTTAACTAAGTGTGTCAATTGTGGCTGACATTCAGTTAAGCTACACCCATCCATGCAATTCGAATGAACTCCTTGAGTATTCAAATTGTCTTGGAATTCATGCATTATGCATGACATTTTATTGTACTATCATTCCATTGTTGATTATACAGGGTCTACAAACTCTTATTACAGTACCTTTACACCATTTTCATGTCTAATTTGTCTTGAATCACTTGTAGACTGTGTTTAGTCCCTAGATTACTGTGACAGAATTAATATGGTATGAGAGCTCACGATGGGACAAAGCTCATTCTCTTCAAAAACATGGTTTTTTACGCATCTTGCATGAAAAATTGAACAAAAGCTAAAATTCCATCACTGCACTAGAAGCAGAAGGTTTACCACTGAATACCCCAAGTTAAGGAATTGTTGATCAAGCTTGCTTGATCAATTATGCTGGGTGTAATGAAAACCTAAAATGTGCAGGTTGTTCGATCTTACGGTGACTTTATTATGTTGATTTGCAAGTTTTACAAGTTCACTGCATTTTCTACAATGGTTTGATATGGCTTCTTCCATATATCTTTTGACTCCTTTCAATTATCACCAATGGAAAGGAGACATCGAGATCCAGTTGCATGCCAGAGGACTCTACCAGGTCACTATGGATACAGAAGAAGAGCCTAACCATGTTGTGTATAAGGATAGATTTTGGAACAAGATGGATGAAGCCTACGATTTCTTGTGTCTCTTTATCTCCAAGGATCTTCTATTCCACCTCTCAGGATTGAAGACTCCAAAAGATATTTGGGACCACCTTGAATCCCTGTATGGAAAACAGGATGATTTGAGGGTTTATCAACTTGAAAACGAGTTGATGTCCCTTCAACCTGGCAATTTTGAGACCCTTAATGACTTTTTCACAAAATTCAAGCATCTAGTCCCTCTATTGAAGCAGTGTGAGGTGAATAAGGAGGATGATCAGCTCATTCTCGCCATTCTCTCAAAACTTGGAGTTGAATATTCAGTATTTGTTTCTACTTTCCATGTTGTGAAGCTCACAACCCCAGGATGTAAGATGCCTACACTCAATGCCTTCATTCAGTCCCTAACAGAAGAGCATGATAAGCTTGTCCAAATGGGGATCATTAGATCCTCCTGTGATCAAGCCCTTCTTGCCTCAGGGCCCAAGGATCTTAAGGGTAAAGTAAAGTAGCAATAGCAAAAGAATACAAAAACTAAATTCGAAGCTCCAAAGTTCAAAATCAGCAGCATGAAGAACCTTCTGGCTCAAAGAAACACAAGAACAAAGGAAACCATGGGAAAGAGAAAGTCAAATGTTCATACTGTGGGAAGGGATTCCACCCTGAACATGCTTACATGAAAAAGAAACTTGATGAAGCTACTTCTCTCCTTGAGAGAAATAACATCAATCTTCCCGAAAGCTTTCGGAGGAAAGACAATCAAGATCGGGAATACCAACAAGAAAAGGGACATGCTCTCATGGCAAGCACCTCGAATTCCAAAGCTCTCATCATACACTATGGAGCTTTGAATCACACGATGGCAAGAAAAGACTCCTTCTCTTCCTTGGACACCGAAAAAATCATTCCTATCCACATGGGAGATGACTCTACCATCATTTCAAAAGGACAAGGTACAGTAAATATTGAGCATGGTTATTTTTCCAATGTTTTGTATGTACCATCTCTTGCCTCAAACCTCCTGAGTTTCTATCAGATAACCCATACTAGAGTGCCCAAGAGAGTATCCTTTAGCCCGGATGATGTAGAAATTACTGAAGTTTCATCAGGGAAACTTGTGGCAAAAGGCTCTACAAATCATCATGCAAAATCCTATGAGTTTTCCCATTTTGTGGAGGATGCAAAGCCCACAGCTCTTTTGACTCGTGGAAATGAGGTCAATAGACTATTGGATGAGACCTTCAACCATATAAACTTCAAATACTTGCAGAAATTACAGAAAAATTCCATGGTTGAAGGCCTCCCGGTCGTCAAAGCTACCACCGGAATTTGCAAAGGTTGTATTTTGGGCAAGCATCCTGAGCATAATTAAGTTTGATCAAGGGAAGGAAAGAAGAGCATCATAAATATTGGGGCTGATTCATTCTGATATTAGCGGACCAATTCCCACCACATCCTTGAATGGAGCTCGGTATGTTCTCACTTTCATAGATGATTTTTCTAGATATACATGGGCCTTCTTCATCAAGAAAAAGTCAGAAGTCTTAGAAAAATTCATTGAATTGAAAGCACTGCTTGAGAATGCATCTGAGAAAAAGATCAAATATTTGAGATCTGATAATGGAGGGGAATATTTCAGTAATGAATTGCTGCAACTATGGTCTGACATTGGCATTCAGATCCAACATTTAGTTCCCTACACCCCCCAGCAGAACAGTGTAGCGGAGAGAAAGAATCGCTCTCTTAAGGAGATGACCACATGCATGCTTGAAGCCAAGAGCTTGGCTGAAAATTTATAGGATGAGGCCATGAATTTTTCTGTATACATTCAAAACAGATTTCCTCACTCATATGTGAAAGGGAAGACCCCTTTCAAAGCCTACTTTGGACACAAGCCGGATGTGTCGAATTTCAGGGTGTTTGGGTCCGTTGCATGGGCCCGAATTCCGCATCATAAGAGGAAATATTTGCAACCACAAAGTATTGAATGCCTGTTTATTGGATATCCAGAATAATCTAAATGATTCAAGCTGCTGAATATCAGAACAAAAGAATTTTTCATTGAAAGAAGTGTCTGGTTCGATGAGCCTCTTCAAGAGGTAGAACTAGTGAAGGAGAAAACTTCTGATTTTCCTTCCTATTCTGCTGAATATTTGGATGATGGAATTGGGCGGAATGACTCTGATTTTGAACCTCTGATATCTGATATCAATGAACAGAAAACACCATATCTAGAAATAGATCCTGAAGTGCAAACACATCTCCCAACTTGGGCCAAGCAAACACTTTCTTCCGTTGATGAAAACATTGGAAATCCGGATGATCCAAGAAGAACCCGGTCTAATTTCCAAAGAGAAGGTATTGCACTCTCTTGTCATGATGTTTTGCTGTCCGAAACTTGTTATTTAATGATAAGTTCATATTCTAAGTCTCACTACAATGCTCAGAAATATCCGAGATGGCAAGCTGCCATGGACAAAGGGTTTAATTCTCTTCGGAAAAATGCCACTTGGGAGCTAGTTTCTCTTCCACCTAGGAGGAAATTAGTTCAATGCAAGTGGGTATTTCAAACAAAGGTTGCTGCTGATGTAAGCACTTGAAAATATAAGGCAATTCTAGTAGAAAATGGTTATCCCAAGTCCAAGGAGTGGACTACCATGAGACCTTTGCACCGGTTACGAAAATGGACTCCATCCGCCTAGTTTTGGAAATTGCGCCATCCAAGCACTGGGAAGTGCATCATATGGATGTTAAGAGTTCCTTTCTGCATGTATATCTTCATGAGGAGATATACATGAAGCAGACCGAGGGCTACAATTCAGATCTATCTTTGGTTTTCAAACTAAAGAAGTCACTATATGGGATCAAATAGGCCCCAAGATCATGGTATTCCAAGATGGATACCTTCCTTCTTTCGCAAAACTTTCAAAGGTGAAAATATAATCCAAATGTTTATCTACAGAAGTATGATGGTCATTTACTTATCATTTTTTTATATGTTGATGATCTCTTGATTACTGTTAGCACACTTGCTTCCATTTCATTCATTAAAACTGCCCTCCATGATGCATTTGAGATGAGCAATTTGGGGCTTGAAATTGCACAAGATTTTAATGGGATAATGGTCACTCGGTATAAATAGATATCATACCTATTAGTTAAGTTTAACATGGCTAAATATAAGGTTTCTCCATTCCCTTTCCTTTCAGGGATCAGCCTTGAAGAAGGAAAAAGCACTCCACCCATGGATTCCACAATCTATCGTCAACTTATTGGTAGCTTGCTTTACTTGAAAAAATCTCAGCCTGATATGTCTTATGTCATGAATGCTATATCAAGATACATACAGCAGCCTCATGATATTCATTGGAAGGAATCCAAGAGGATACTCCAGCATATTCAAGGCACCAGGACCTACAACATTCACTATGTTGCAGACTTTGAGCTAGAGTTGGTTTGTTACACAGATTCAGATTGGGCGAGAGATTCTATTGATTGGAAGTCTTCTTCCAGATATGTATTCATGTTTGGTGGTGGCCCCATTTTCTGGTCTATCAAAAAGCAGGCCACCATTGCATTGTCTTCAGCATAAGCTGGGTACATAGGAGCAGTGAATGATTGCATCCAAGCTGTTTGGTTGCAAGGCATTCTTTCAGAGTTTGATTTTGGTAGTGCTTTGTCTACTATCATATTTTGTGACAATAAAAGTGTTATTAATACCTCCACAGATCCAGTTATCAGGTAGAGGACCAAACATGTAGAGATACACATGCACTACATCAGAGATTTGGTGCATGACAGGACCATTGTTCTGCAGTACTGCCCTACTGATGAGCAGATTGCAGACATCTTCACCAAGAGATTTTCAGAGAATAAGTTCACTTACCTCCGTTCATTGTTGGGGGTGAGTTCATCAGGGTGATCATATTACTTCTCCAGTGTTCAGCTTTAGGGGGGGTTTCCCACTGGATTTTCCCTCTTTCCTCACTTAGATTATTTTTGAGCATTGTTTGAGTTACTTTTTTGTACAGGGTGACCTATGGCCTTTGTTTCCAGGGCCCTAGAATTTCGGGCATTTTATTTTTACTCCTCCTGAGTATATCGTAAGGGGGGGTGTTGGAGCCATTTACCCAACATGCACACTTATTTGGTCAATTTTGGCCTATTTACCCACTATCCTAAGTTTAATTGACTTACTTGGCATCAGATGAGCACACTATGACATCAGAATGAGCATACCCACACCCTCCTTTAGTCAAGGAGGCCAACTAAGCCTTCTCCTTCATTCGAGGAGCCTAACTGGGCTTCCTCCTTCAAACAGGGAGCAATTATGGGGTGATCTGAGTATCATAAATGCACCTAATTGCTAAATGATTGTTGTTTCACCTAACAATCGGTTAATCTAAGTTTTAAAGGTGTATCCATTCATTATTTGATTATTTGTTGCCAATATTTATGAACAAGAGACAACTAGGGCGCCTCCAACCACTTATGATGACAAGTGGCACTTTAGTTAACTCCATCGGAGCTACTTGGAGTTATGGATGCGCTACCTCCTTGAGTTGGACATGCAGTTACATGTGATGAGTCACTTTCAGTTAGACTCAGTCATCTATTGCACTGCGATTCAGTTAGGACTTAGTGTGAGAGTCAGTTATGGATCAGATTAGTGGTTAACTAAGTGTGTTGATTGTGGCTGACATTCAGTTAAGCTACACCCATCCATGCAATTCGAATGACCTCCTTGAGTATTCGAATTGTCTTGCAATTCATGCATTCTACATGACATTGTATTGTACTATTATTCCATTATTGATTATACAGGGTCTGCAAACTCTTATTGCAATACCATTACACCAGTTTCATGTCTAATTTGTCTTGAATCACTTGTAGACTGTGTTTAGTCCCTAGATTACTGTGACATAATTAATACCCTCTGCCAATGAGACAGAAGGGTAGATTTTGTGGAAAAGAGCTACAACAAACAATAATATTAGTAAACAAAACCGATAAGCAAATACAACTAAACTAAATAAAAACAGAAAACATGGAAATTATACCCTCTTTTTTCTGAAAATGGGCCACCGTGCCTTGATCTTGGAAATGCAACGCCTCTCCACAGGCTGGTTGGTATGGAGGATACCTCAACGTAGTGGATGGGAGATGGTGGGGCTATGGAATGATTGGAAAAATGGTGTGAGTACCTTGAGAATGATGGCTTCTCACCATACTCGTTGAATAGAATAATGAAAAAGGGATAAGAATCTTGTTGATGGAGATCTCCACACTATTTTTATAACAAGTTTTTAGTTTTTTGTATTCTTCTCTCTTTTAGGGTTTTGGAACCCTAGTTAGGGTTTTGAGCCCTGTTAAGGGTTTTAGGCCCTTTTTGGGGTTTTTTAATCCCTTTTTGTGTTTTTAGCCCTTTTTTGGTTTTTTAACCCTTTTGTGAGCGTTTTTGGCCTTTTTTGAGAGAGAATGAAGGTAAACCATAGTTGTGAAGGTCAAAGGTAAGGGGAAAATGGTAGGAAAATGATGTATGTATGCGGTTTTTACCATGTCGAGCTAGTTGAGCAATTTTTTGCGTTAACAGAAGTATATCTTGTTACTGGTGCAAAAGTTTCTTCATAATCAATTCCTTCCTTCTTAGAAAAACCTTGTGCGACAAATATTGCTTTAAAATTTTCAATACTGCCATCTACTTAATGCTTTGCTTTGAAAATCCATTTTGAAGAAACTACTCACTTGTCCTTTGGTCCTGGCACCACATCCCAAACATCATTCTTTATTATTGACTACTATTCTTCGATCATGGCTTGCATCCATTGCTTCTTCTTCGAGGCTTCTTCAAAACATGTGGGTTCTTCATCAACAAGATTGCTCATAAGTTCCACATAGTTTGAATGGATTCTTTATCTTTTGCTTCCTTTTTGGTGCACCATATCTTTCTGCTTCCTTTATTACATCACGAGCCCAAGCTGATCTTCTTTTTTTTGAGATCATCTTCTCGGGTGTTTCAATAAGTCCTTGAGTTCTGCAAGGTCATAATAT
>LPNX011186646.1:470-25873 GCA_001517045.1 Pseudotsuga menziesii | reverse complement strand
ACAAATTGATAGGCACGCTGGCAGAATTGCCTGAAGTTCTTCGAAGATTCTTGATTGCAGAAAAGAGAGAGTTGAGCACCTCTAACTCATAAGACAATGAGAGATTACCTGCCTGGAAGAGACCCGAAGATCCCACAACGCCCAGCACCCTGTTCTGCCCGGAGTCCAAAACCCAAACACTGTCTGTATCCCTTTGCTCAGCAACCCGAAATTCTGGCTGACTGGATCCTGCGCCAGAGGACAATACTGCCAAGACGAGCCAGTCTTTCACCAGCGAACGCGATAATGGGAGAACCTTCCAGGGGAGGCCCTGAAGCCACCCTTCGCTAACACCCAGGACCACCTGTCCCAGTATTCTTTGAATTTCAAATATGCCAGAGGTTACAGAGGAGGGGTTTCGGATCGACATTCTGAAGTCGAGGATGGAGGAAGGACCGGGATAAACAAAAATCCAAACATGCGAGAGGTAAATGCGAAGGCTACAGAGGCTTGCAAGCATTAAGACGGACATGACCGATTGTGTGGAGGTTCGAGGAGGGATACACGCGGCGCAGGGAGGAGGATGGGCGATTAATAGCGTGCAGCCGACGAAGGACAACAGCAGCAGGGTGGCGTAAATGCTTGGGATGAGGAGGTTCGAGGAGAGGGGAGGGGGAAGAGGGATGGGTGATCCCATACCCCAAGCGCAAAACCTTCTCCACCTTAGGCTTAGGCATGAAACCATAGTTTTAGGCAAAAAACAAAACTTTCTCCACCTTAACATGAGGACAATCCATATTTCAATGTATAAAGTGAGCCAAATGCATATTTCCTGAGTCATTAAGGAATATAAAGGTGGGAGGGAGGGTCCCCATCCTGTTTATAAACTCCTTGCGAAAGGGTTGCCCCGATGTTAGCCATAGCGTCAGCAGCTTTATTGTTGATTCTAAGGATGTGAAAGGGCTGATAGGAGTGATGCCAAAGAGATTTGACTTTATTATACAGGCGTCGACATCTGACAGCTCCCGAGGGGTAACCATTAACCAATTTGGAGATGACATGTTTAGAGTCTCCAAAAATTAAGACCTTGCGGTGATTTTTGGCCTGAAGAAAACGCAGACCTTGAAACAAAGCCAACCATTCTGCTTCGTTGTTGGTCCTGATTCCTAACCCCCAAGCAAAGGAATGTTCAATTTTTTCGCTGGGATCAAGAATGACCCCCCCCCCCGCGCCTGCCACCCCTCTGCAAGGTCATAATATTATTGTATAGGATCTTCTTCAATGTCTCTAACTGGTGGTAGGAGCCTTCATCTCTTATTCATGATCCTCATCGAAAAGGGTCTTTCTGGATTTGGTGAAGGATGCATCTTTATCAAATGTAACATCTCTACTGATATCAATCTGGCGGAATCTGGGAATATAGATTCTATAAGATTTTGATTGTTCACTATATCCAACAAATATTCCCTTATTTCCTGAAGGGTCTAACTTTGATCTTTTCTCTTTTGGAATATGTAGGTATACACGACAACCAAATTTTTGTAGGTGTCTTACTTCGGGATTTTCACCAGCGCACATTTCTTCTGGGGTTTTGTTTCCAAGAGCACTGTGAGAAATTATATTATGTATATAGACTACGGTTCTTGCTACTTATGCCCATATATGAATAGGTAGATATTGATCATGGATCATTGCTACGATTGCTTGCATGATAGATATATTCTTTCTTTCAGATACTCCATTTTGTTGAGGATTATAGGGTGTGGTAAGCTCCCTCTTAATCCTAACTTCTCTATAGAAGTCCTTGAATTCATTTGAGTTGAATTCTCCTCCATTATTTGATCTTAAGATCTTGATCTTCTTTTCAGATAGATTCTCCACAATAACCTTAAATTCCTTGAATTTTCCAAATACTTCGTCTTTTCCTTTTAAGAATTATATCCAAGTCTTACGAGAGTAATCATCAATAAAGGAGACATAATATACATACCCTCTTAAGGAAGAAGCTGACATTGGTTTGCACACATCTAAGTGTACAATGTCCAAGACCCCCTTTTCTTAGTTGTTACTGCTTGTAAATGGATTCTTGGTGTTCTTTCCTTGAGAACATCCTTTACATACTCCTTCATGGTCAATATGGATCTCTGGTAGACCTGTGACTACCTTGCTCACAATTAGTAATACTTTGTAGTTTACATGAGCAAGTATTCTATGCCATGGTTCACATGGACTGATAGTGCTATATAAGAGCTTAATTTGTGTGTCCTTTCAATTTGTAGAGTCCTCCTTCTTCGACACTCGGATTATAGTAGCATCATCTATTGTTTTCCCTTTCAGCCACATAAGGACTTCACCATCTAAAAAGAAACTCTAAACCCTTTCTCATCTAGAGCCAAGATTGATAGAAGGTTCTTCTTTAAACCTGGAACATATAAGACTTATTTCATATTCATGAGATTTCCAGTTCTTAATTTGTAAGAGGTTTCTCTCATTCCTTTGATGGGGTATTAATAGCCATCTCCAAGTTGTACCTTGTGAGAATAGTATTTTTGGGTAATAAAAGAGAGTGAATCCTTATGTCCTGTCATATATTTGGAAGCACCACTGTCTATAAGCCAAGTGTCACTTCCATGAGTGATTGCTCCTATGAAAGCTGAAATTAGGACATACTCTTCACTAGAGTCTTCATTTTATGTGATCCTTTCCTTGTTTGATTCATTTTATTTAGTTGCATGGACATGGTACTTCTGGTTCTTCTTCTTAGAGAGGTCTTTGTTAAGAGGAGAATATCTAGCAATGTGTCTCATCTTATGACATGAGTAACTTTCAAAATATATGTAATCCCTTCTAGATTTCTTCTTGGAGTTAGGTGGTCTTCTGGGAGATGAACCTTGACTCTTCCTTTTGAATATTCCATTCTTCAGGTGTGTTAATAGATCATGATATTCATTGTCATTTAGATTCTCTTCTCTATTGATTATCCTTCCTTCTTCTTGTACACATTCTTCCCATAGTTTGTTGAATTTCGTTAGCTTTCTTCTAGCACATATCCCTGTAATGAAGGAATCTCATTCTCTAGGGAGACCATTCATATTGGTCATCACCAATTCTTCTTCTTCAACCATATCACCAATGGATTCCATTGTTCTTTGATATAAGAAACTCTAGAGAAATATGATTGTATGGTTTCTGTATTCTATATCTTCACACCCTTGAGTTGCTTTCTCAAGGTCATTTTTATGTTGATGTTCTTACCTTCAAACATATTAGTTAGTGCATCAAACATTTCTTTAGGAGCATTCTTTGAAGACACCTGGGAGATCAAATGATCCTTAATAGAGTTAGTTATGATTCTTTTTACTTTCATGTAGTGTCCCCATCCCTCCGACCGACGAAGAGGACGCTACCATGGCGTTAACCATCTGGGCAACTAGCCCCATGAACATGTGAATTCATAAAAATGCTGAAAACAGAATGCATAAAACAAATGCTTTGAACTAGAACATGCACATATGAACATTTATCATGCACAGTGGAAGCAATCATACGTTCATACAAGCATTCATTCAACATGTTCATCACATTCATTACAGAAAATATGATTGCAGAAGTAAAATGGACAAGATCACTTATCTTATGAAGAACTCATTCCGCAACCAGCTACGTCGCTGCAACGTTCCACCCAACCATAGGCCAGCGTGCTCCTTAATCTCTCAGCAACGCTGCCACCCTCGAGCTGGGCATGATTCTCCAAGGAATAAGGGAACAAGAAGGCTTACACATAGCCAAGGATACACAAAACATAGCCAAACCAACACAATTGGGTTTATCAGGCCATCAACAAGACAGCCAAGCCAACATGGGCAGGTTTATCAGGACGTTAAGGAGCTGGGAAAGGCTAAATGCTAAGTTGGTGAGCTCATTATAGAGCCAAGAACACCTACACTAGCACTAGCCTGGCTTCTAAGACACCCACACACACCCAACACAAGGAATCAATCCCTTCTCTGCTACACAGTCCCTCAGGCCCTGCATTCCCTTCCAGTGCTATTCAGGGGTTGTGGAGAATAAATCCAGCCCTCTAGCTCTAACTATGTGGTTTCCAAACACACCAGGTTCATCAAGCAAACCAAGCCCCCCATCCCTGCTCCCAATACAGTTCGAAGACCAACCATTGCACGCAGGCAATTAATCAGTAATTGCAGCTTAACAGGGGAAAATGACTCCCCAGCGAATTACAACAGTCCCAAACGCAACAGCAAACGCAATCACAACATGAGGAAAGACAACAGTCAGTCCTGGACAACTAAGCAAGCGGAAAAGAATTACACAGACCGCAACACAGTTCTTGAGCAGGAAATGAATTTCTACAGGAAAATCGTGGGTGACAGTGACCAAATGGCTCCCATCTTGTTGTGTGAGTAACAGCAACACAAAGCCCACAAATCAACCTATGAGGAACATATACAACCACACCATCCGCAAATCCGCAAAGGAAAAACTACGTGGGTAAAACCAGGAAAGTCCTGTGTGTGAGAATGAGCAATAATTCCCCTCCTGCGTGAAGGTGAACAGCCTACAGAGAGGACGCTAATTGGAAGTGCGTGAGTGTTCTAGCACTATCGTGGAGAGATTAGTATGTTCACGGGAGAGATGGTAGTGGTTTCTTTTTCCATTGTGAAGTCAACTGTGGGTGGAGTGTACGTGCAGGCAAGGACTAACAGTCCTGCCACACTCCTCCTTTCAGCCATAACTACCCCAACTACCAGCAGCAATTTTTAATGGTGGTGGTTGGGTAAGACAAGGTCATGGCACATGGGTTTTCCCCCCCCCATTGGCCAAGGTTTGACATTCCCCCACCCTTATCCTTGTGAAAATCATGCCCCTTCTCAATTTAGTTTCCGCGATCGTAGCCAGTCGGGTTCATTTTAATTAAAGATGCACATTTACATGATGATAAACTTAATATATGCCACATGCCCCGATATACCATCGATGACAAATTTAATCCAAAACATAGCATAACAAATCAATGGTGGGGCCTTGGCCTTTAGCTCCTCACCATGATCATTTACAATATATACATCATATACATCTAATGCAACGGGGTCAAAACCGGGGTGTTACATTCCCCTCCCCCTTCAATAGCACTGTCCTCAGTGCTTTATAAAATTGAGCAAATGCAACATTGGTATCGCCTCAGTGTTCCACAGAATGGAACAAAAATGGATGTGTCAATCGCATGGCATCCTCCAGCTCCCACGTAGCCTCTTCAGGTCCGTAGTGCTTCCATTGCACCTTTACCTGACCTATAGCCCAGTTCCGGAGCATTGTGACCTTCCTGTCGAGGATGCACATTGGCTCGATTTGGAACTCTCCCTTGGGTTCCACCTGAATCACATCCCAATTTATCACATGGTTAGGATCATGTACATATCTCTTAAGCAAAGAAACATGAAAAACATTATGAGCTCTAGTATTAGCAGGCAATGCAAGTCTATATGCAACAGGCCCTATTCTCTCAAGCACTTCAAATGGCCCACAATATCTCGGTGACAACTTGGCACAACTTCCAAGCTTCAAGGAACTTTTCTTTGCCCTCACTCTGAGGTAAACATGATCCCCAACACTAAAATCCCGGTTCACCCTATGCTTATCTGCATAGCTTTTCTGTCTGTCCTATGCTGCTTTCAGATTCTGCCTGATCTTTACAACCTCTTGCTCCATTTCCTTGAGCAATTCTGGTCCAAGTACAATCCTATTCACTGGATTATCCCAAGTCACTGGTGTCCTAAACCTTCTTCCATAAAAAGCTTCATACGAACTCATCCCCAAGGATGCCTGCTGTCCATTGTTATAAGCAAACTCTACCAAGTGTAAGTAATCTTCCCACTTGGTTGGTTTGTCCATCATGTACATGCGAAGCATATCTTCAAGCACCTGATTAACTCTTTCTGTCTGACCATCTGTTTGAGGATGGTATGCAGTGCTGAAGTTTAGCTTTGTACCCAAATCTGCAAATAACCCCTTCCAAAAGTTGGAAGTGAACTTGACATCTCTGTTCGAGACTATTGCCTTCGGCAATCCATGCAATTTGAATATCTCCTTCATGAAGATCTTTGCAATGTCATCCATCCTATGCGTAGACTTAACTGGTATAAAATGCGCTGCCTTTGTCAACTTGTCTACCACAACCATGATGGAATCATGTTGTCTCCAAGTCATCGGCAATCCTGTTATAAAATCCATGGAAATAACTTCCCATTTCCATTCTGGAACTGGTAAAGGATGCAACAAACTTGCAGGGTGTTGATGCTCAACCTTTACCTATTGACATTTCATACACCTTGAAATGTACTCAGTCATATCCCTTTTCATTCCTGGCCAGAAGTACTGCTTCCCGGCTGTAGCAATGGTCTTCTGATATCCTGGGTGACCAAAATATGGAGCTTGATGGATTTCATCCATAACAACTTTCCTCAAACCTGCTACATATGGAATATAAATTCTACCTTTATACGTGAGAAGTCCATCTTCTTCCAATTTATATCCCTCATACTTCTTCTCAAGACTTTGTTGCTGCAATTTGTCTTTTACCTGCTCATACCATTTGTCTCCAGCAGCATGACTAACAATTTGCTGCCTCAAATCTGATTGGAAAATACTAAGAAATGCCACATGCATTTCCTGCACCTTCCTGCTAAGTGCATCAGCTACCTTATTTTTCTTTCCCTTTATGTGCTTGATTTCAAAATCAAACTCACGTAAAAATTCTAGCCATCTTGCTTGCCTAGCATTCAAAGTAGGTTGATCAAATAAATATTTCAGTCCACAGTGATCCGTTTTGAGTTCAAATCTTCTACCCATCAAGTAATGTCTCCACATCTTGAGGGCATGTACTATGGCTGCAAGCTCTAGATCATGAGTGGCATAGTTCTTCTCATGCTCCTTCAACTTTCTTGACTCATAACATATCACATGGTTGTCTTGCATAAGGACTCCTCCAAGCCCTTGTTCGCATGCATCGGTACACACCACAAAGTCTTTCTCTGGATCTGCGACCTTCAATACTGGTGCACTGGTGAGAAGATTCTTCAATTACTGGAAGCTTTCTTCACACCTCGATGTCCATTCGAACTTCATCCCCTTCTTTTGCAAAGAAGTGATGGCATGTGCAACTTTGGAGAATCCCTCAATGAACCTCCTGTAGTATCCTGCAAGTCCCATAAAAGATCTTACATCTGTCACATTTCTTGGAGTAGGCCAATTCATAATGGCTTCAATCTTTTCAGGGTCCACAGATATACCCTCCTCAGAGATAATGTGACCCAAGTACTGAATTCTATCTCTATAGAAGTCACACTTGCTCAGTTTTGCATACAGTTGATGCTCCCTGAGTAATTGCAATTTCAATCTCAAATGCTCTTCATGCTCTTCCTCATTCTTAGAATAAACAAGAATGTCATCAAGGAAAACAAGAACAAACTTGTCCAAATACATGCCGAAGACACTATTCATAAGGCACATAAATGTAGCTGGTGCATTTGTGAGACCAAATGGTACCACTACAAACTCATAATGCCCATTCCTTGTCCTGAAGGTTGTCTTATGAATGTCTTGATCTTTGATTCTCACTTGATGGTAACCAGACCTCAAGTCAATCTTGGAAAACACCTTTGCTCCTCTAATTTGATCAAAGAGGTCATCAATCCTAGGCAAAGGATATTTATTCTTCACAGTAACCTTGTTCAACTGTCTATAATCAATACATAACCTGAGTGTACCATCTTTCTTCTTTACAAACAGGACTGGTGCTCCCCAAGGAGACACACTCGCCCGAATATACTTCTTTTCCAACAACTCTTGCAGTTGCATCTTCAATTCTAGCATCTCCGATGTACTCATCCTGTAGGGTGCCTTGGACACTGGTGCTACTCCTGGCACAAGTTCAATAGTGAAATCAATGTCTCGCTTTGGAGGAAGCCCTGGAATCTCATCAGGAAACACATCCCTGAATTCCTATAACACTTGATAGTCCTCCAACCTCGGAGTTTCATCTTCTGTTTCCTCCAAAATCTGAGCTGCATACAACTGGAAACCCTTCCTACATAACTTCTTTAACTGCATAGCTGAAACCTGCTGTACTGAAATCACCTTTGGAATGTCTTTCACAACTACTAGGTTCCCTTCTTCATTCATGCATTCGAAATTCTTATTGTAACAATCAAGCTTCACCCTGTGAGCTTCTAACCAATCCATTCTAATGAGAGCATCATAGGAACCAAGCGGTAGAACATTCAAATCTACACAAGTGACCAATCCATTCATGACCAATGGACATTTCTCTACCATTTCACTAACCTTTCTCTTAGTTCCAGTGGCTAGCTGAACTAACCAAGACTTCCTATGCTTTACATTCTTAAAAGCACAAATCTCCACTATTCTAGGAGTGATGTAACTGTGCGTAGAACCAGGGTCAATCAAAATAGAAACAGATTGCTCAACAATCTTACCTGTTACTTCAACCACAGTTGACTGGTGATCTGCTTGGCGGTCCTCCAGTGCTACATAAATCCTAGGGACTGCCCTTGCTACTTGACCCACTGCTTCTGCTTCCTGAATATTATAAGCTGGCCTTGCACTCTCATTCTCGAGTGGACAATTTATGCGCATGTGGGGTCCTCCACATTTCCAACATTTGAGTGGTCCTCTACTCTGTTATGGATCCTTAGGCTTTTCTCCTGTCACTCCAACTGGTTTACTTGCAGCTTGAGATGGCTGCTTCTGCTGATTCCTAAAGTTAGAAGGTTTGAAATCTTTCTTTCTTTGGTCAAACTTCTCATTTTTCTTGTCCTTCCATGCCTTGAGGTAATCGGGTTTACCTTTGCTTTGCTCATAGCAATACTTAGCCTTCCTTATTGCTTCTTCAAGAGTTCTAGGTTCGTAAAACTCAATTCTATCTTTGTAATACTGAGGTAATCCACTCAGAAAACGCTAAACCTTCACTTTTTCATCTCTGATGTACATGACATACCTCAACAGCTCCAAAAACTTATTTGCATATTCTTCCATGGTCTGCTGTCCCAATCTCAGCTCATGGAACTCCTTAATCTTGTCATCATAATACCTGTCAAAGAGGTATTTCTGCTTGAAATACTTCTTGAATTGTTTCCACTTAAGTCTCCGTTCGTTGATCCTCTTTACTTGCTTGAAGTGTTCCCACCAAATGGATGCTCTCCCATTCATATTGAATATGGTAACTCTTGCCTTCACATTTCCTGAATAATTATGCACTTGAAAGTACTTATTTATCCCAAGAAGCCAAGCTTCAACCTCTTGTCCGGTCTTTACCTCACCATCAAATGTAGGAGGTTTAGCTTTCTTAAATTCATCCCAAGAGCGATCCCTATGGTGTCTCTTTATTTTTCTTTTATGAGAAGAAGAACTTGAATCCCCACTGGATTCTTCAAAATCAGATGATCCACTAGAAGTCCTTCTCCTTCTCCTAGTGCTTCTCTTATTGCCTTCTGGTCTTGTTGTACCTCGTCCAGAGTCTCTGCAAGTCTGTCAAACTCTATAGCATTGCAGCATTCAACTGATGCTGCTCTTCCTGGGCTTTGATCAAGCTTCTCATGGCAGCTGCAACATCTGAAGGTGTCTCTTGGAATCTCCTTCCATTAGACTCAATGTCATCATTTCTATTACAGACATTTTCTCCCATGGCATCTTCTGCTCGCTCGTAAGAATCCTGAGCATTATATCCATCATGGGTCCTCATACTGAACCACCACTTACTTACCAAACTGCACTACCTGGAATACTGCTCTTGAGGGTGACTATAATTCTGCAAACGTGTTAGCAACACAACTGTTAGATGCATAACATTGATATAAACCAACATTACTTACCTTCTCCTGGAATAACCATAAAACAACAATTTGCCCAAACACACAAAAATTTCTTCATCAAAGAACGTCTATCTGAGGTGGACGATGGGGGTCAAGGGGGCTTGCCACCTTGTGGCTTCCCTGCGCCACTGCAGGGCAGGTCGAGGGCAGCACCCTCGGTTTTGTTTTGTTTTGTTTTGTAAATCATTGGTTTTCGCGCAATCTGCCGCATAAGATCGCTGCCACTTTCTCCTTTTTTCAGCCCTGAAAATTCATTGAAAACCACTGAAAAATACCATTGGAAAATAGTCAAAATCTGCTAGGAAATCCCACGAAAAAACTCAAAATTTGCCTGTGCAGAATCGGGTCTCATTCCAACTATAAATCCGACATTTCGATGGTCAAAACAACTAGCTCCTCTGCTGTATCGGCGGTCGGATGCACTAAGCACTACCGGGTCGGTGATCAAATCTTCTAACCTTCGGAAGGATAGTCCATTAGACAGCCGCAACGGCAGTCATTCAATCCACTGCGGTTTCTGCGGACCATAACTCATCGGCTGTCGAAAGCTCTATCCACTAACCATCGTCGATGGCCAATGATTCCCGGACTTAAAGAAATTTTTCGAAATTTTCCTTTTTGTCTTCCTTTTCGCCACTTGATCTTCTTTTCGTCAGCGAGATAGTTCCATCAACAGTAGCAACGACGGAACACGATCTTCGATCTTCTTCCGATCGGTGGCACAACCTTATCGGTATCGGCAGTCTCTTCTCATCGGAAGGCTAGTGCTCTAGGCTTCCGAAACGGCGGGTGCACGAACCACTATCTTCTTCCGATGGCCGGTTTTTTTTGTTACTTAAAAAAAATTTCAAACTTTCTTCATGGCGTCGGCGGTCGGAGGCCTTACCCGTCGAACGCGTAGTTGTTTAGCCATCCGCAACGGCGGGCGCTCGATCAAATTTTTTCCACCGATGGACGTCGAACACTTAGAAAATTTTCTGCGATTTTCCTTCCAAACGTCCTCCGTCGAGTATGCTTCCGCCTAGCTCTTCCGCTACATCGGAAGTCCTTCCCACTAAGTGTTTCGATGAACCGACAGTTCAACACATAGACAAATTTTTGAATTTCCAGTCATTCACTGATTTATGCTGGGCAGAAAGAAACACTGCTTCCGTCACTGCATCTTTCATGGCTCATGCAGGCCCATGCTGCAACATGAGCTCTGATATCACGCTGTAGCATCCCCATCCCTCCGACCAGCGAAGAGGATGCTACCATGGCATTAACCATCCAAGCAACTAGCCCCATGAACATTTGAATTCATAAAAATGTTGAAAACAGAATGCATAAAACAAATGCTTTGAACTAGAACATGCACACATGAACATTTATCATGCACAGTGGAAGCAATCATACGTTCATACAAGCATTCATTCAACATGTTCATCACATTCATTACAGAAAATATGATTGTAGAAGTAAAATGGACAAGATCATTTATCTTATGAAGAACTCATTCCGCAACCAGCTACGTTGCTGCAACGTTCCACCCAACCATAGGCCAGCGTGCTCCTTAATCTCTCAGCAACGCTGCCACCCTCGAGCTGGGCATGATTGTCCAAGGAATAAGGGAATAAGCAGGCTTACACATAGCCAAGGATACACAAAACACAGCCAAGCCAACACAATTGGGTTTATCAGGCCATCAACAAGACAGCCAAGCCAACATGGGCAGGTTTATCAGGCCGTTAAGGAGCTGGGAAAGGCTAAATGCTAAGTTGGTGAGCTCATTACAGAGCCAAGAACACCTACACCAAAACTAGCCTGGCTTCTAAGACACCCACACACACCCAACACAAGGAATCAGTCACTTCTCTGCTACACAGTCCCTCAGGCCCTGCATTCCCTTCCAGTGCTATTCAAGGGTTGTGGAGAAGAAAGACAGCCCTCTAGCTCTGTCTATGTGGTTTCCAAACACACCAGGTTCATTAAGCAAACCAAGCCCCCCATCCCTGCTCCCAATACAGTCCGAAGACCAACCATTGCACGTAGGTAATTAATCAGTAATTGCAGCTTAACATGGTAAAACGACTCCCCAGCGAATTACAACAGTCCCAAACACAATCACAACATGAGGAAAGACAACAGTCCATCCTGGAAAACTAAGCAAGCGAAAAAGAATTACACAGACCGCAACACAGTTCTTGAGTGGGAAATGAATTTCTACAGGAAAATCGTGGGTGACAGTGACCAAACGGCTCCCAGCTTGCTACGTGAGTAACAACAACACAGAGCCCACAAATCAACCTGTGAGGAACGTATACAACCACACCATCCGCAAATCCGCAGAGGAAAAACTACGTGGGTAAAACCAGGAAAGTCCTGTGCATGAGAATGAGCAAGAATTCCCCTCCTGCGTGAAGGTGAACAGCCTACAGAGAGGACGCAAATTGGAAGTGCGTGAGTGTTCCAGCACTATCGTGGAGAGAGTAGTATGTCCGTGGGAGAGATGGTAGTGGTTTCTTTTTCCATTGTGAAGTCAACCGTGGGTGGAGTGTGCGTGTAGGCAAGGACTGACAGTCCTGCCACACTCCTCCTTTCAGCCATAACTACCCCAACTATCAGCAGCAATTTTTAATGGTGGTGTTTGGGTAAGACAAGGTGGTGACACATGGGTTTTTCCCCCCCATTGGCCAAGGTTTGACATTCCCCCACCCTTATCCTTGTGAAAATCATGCCCCTTCTCAATTTAGTTGCCGCGATCATAGCTGGTCAGGTTCATTTTAATTAAAGATGCACATTTACATGATGATAAACTTAATATATGCCGCATGCCCCGATATACCATCGGTGACAAATTTAATCTAAAACATAGCATAACCAATCAATGGTGGGGCCTTGGCCTTTAGCTCCGCACCATGATCATTTAAAATATATACATGATATACATCTAATGCAACAAGGTCAAAACTGGGGTGTTACATTTCATCATATCCTTTTTGTGCTTGGCCTTTGCCTCTTCTCCTTTTGGTTCCTTGACATCTTCCTTGATAAATCCATCTAGGTCATGTTCTTCAAGGATGAGCATGATTGGGTACGTCCATGCTCTGAATTTCTCTGCTCCCTCAATATTTTAATCAAGCTTGGTATTGTTTTTCATCTTTAATGAAAGAGAACCTCAAATGGAAATAGAGGAGATAGTACTTACCATATTGAGGACCTTTTCTAGAATTAGCTTCAAGATGACCTAGGGTTCTGCTAGGAAACCCTATTTTTTCAACTGTGATCACTTGTAGATGTGAGAGCAGGAAAAGATGCTCCTCCCTAAGGTGATCTAGACTGTATATTGCTTTTCTAGAATCTGAGGATAGAACCTTAAATAATTCGATGCCTTACTTTCTCCTGGTAGCAGTGTTAGGTCAAAAAGCAAAAATCCTCAGAATGAAAAACTGCTTGGACAGAAAGATGTTCCCTCCTAGGAGGAGTTGAGTGGACCTTCTTTTTCAGTAGATATATGGAGGGAGGTATCTAGAATAGTAAACCCTAGCTTATCGGATTGTCAAATGAGTTGTTGTACAATGTCTTCTTTCAGGTTAGCTCTGACACCATTGTAATATTTTAAAAGTTGTTATACCAAAACAGAAGGATCTCTAAAAGCATAACAAGCACAACAGAACAAAAAGAGAACACAAAGATTTATCCTGGGAAACCCTTGTGGGGAAAAACCCATCAAAAATTCCTCTATATAGACTTCACCCAAGAACAGTGTAAGACCCAATAACAAGACTAGACTGCTTCCTCTCCTCTAGATGGACTGTCTCTTCTCTCTCTAGCGTAATTGCTTGAGTGTTCTGCTTGTCCAAATGAGGGAGGCACCTCTCCTATTTATACAGATCAATTGAGAGGCCTAATAACCCAACTGGGCCGACTTCTCCCCGCTTCCAGGGTCTACTTTCCTTGGAAGACTCAAAAATACATTTTAATAATACTTTAGTGGGTACTATTGAACTGACTTACAATGGAGGTTTTACCTCAAGACTTTACATAACCAATTACATCAATGACATCCCAAACTAGAAGAACAACATCTCTGGAAGGGGTAATAACAATAATAATACAAAATAGAATATCTTCTGTAGTTACATTTCTTTAACTTCTTTGATAACCACAAATGGAGATGGTCTTTGAACCATTGAAGGAATGATTCCCAACAGATTCACAAAAAAACTTTTCCAGCATCTGATTTATGGATTTCACCTAAAACCATGTCATGTTTTGTCCACATATCATAACTACCAATGCAAGATCCATAACTTGGGCATGGTGGAAGAAGAGTTATGTGTCCCAAGAGTGGCTTAGACATTAGAAGTATCTATTCCTTGTTCTTGATTCTTAGAAGTTATCATTAATGATTTTCTCCTTGATTTCTACTTGATCCAATAGTGGTTGGGGATTCAATTGATTCCCTTAGTATGGGTTCTTATGCTTGCAACATTTCAATGGTTTTAATTGATCTTTTTTCTACATATCTAGCCAACATTGTCAAGTCTACATTGTCAATTTTGTTCAATGCCTCAATCCCTAATATCAAATCCAAGGCCTCTTTCTCTTGGTCAATCTCATCTCCCTAAATATATATAAAAAAAATTGGAATAAACATAAAAAAATTCAGAAAATCAAAGGCCAAAATGCAATAATTATGTATCTATAAATTCATAATGACTTACCTGACTCTGCCCAATCATTGTTCCCTTCCCTCTTCTCAACATTTTGAGGTTGGGAAAGAAAATCCTGTATGTGGATGTGATCTAGGGAAAATCTTATTTGTCCTGTTCATGGAGGTGAGATAGGGAAAATATTATTTATCTTGTCCATTGAGGCCAGGTAGGGAAAATCATGTATGTGGAGGAAAAATCTAGGAAAAATCTCTCCCTTTCTCCAGCGAAATTCGAGACTCTACCACGAAGGAGGAGACATTGGCACAAGGAAGGATCCACTAGAGCACGCGAAGGAGATCCACTAACACAAAGGAAGGAACCACTGGTGTGTGCGAAGGAGATTCACTATCATGAAGGAAGATCCACTCATACATGGGAAGGAGGCACTCTAGTGTCAAGGTAAGCGATCTAGAGCCAAGGTAGTAGATGTTCGAATAGAGTGAGAGAAAGGTGTTGGATGTTTGAACAAAAAAATAAATGGGCCATAGGATTTTTTTTCATCATTCGGTGCAATATGCACCGACTTTAGTGCCGACTTAGGGCACAAAATGTAATCTACTTGGGGCACCAAAGTCGGTGCAAATGTCACCTTTTTTAGCACCATAGGAGCTAAAATTAATACATTAATATTATATATGTTAACATTATATATATTAAACTTCAAACTTATGATTATATATATATATATATATATATATATATATATATATATATACTTAAGATTATTAATAGTCATAATTCTACACATTGCCTTATGGTTATGTTATTTGGATTTATTCTCATAATATATAAGGAGTTATAGTGCAAGTCACCATAATCATACTTATCATAGATATGCTCAACACATTTGTGTGGTGTACATTATGTGTATGTAGGTTTATCATGCTTGATTGTGTATTGGATTCATGATAAAAGGAGAACTAATTTTGATCCTTATACAAATGGACATAGAAAAGTTGTGTACCAAACCCTAAACATATACTCTAGGGATACAACCAAATACACTAAAAAACATGGGATAAACGTTTTCCATGCATCCAACGTTGTTACAAACAAGCCATTCATATATACACAACTTAGTGCCCATGTGACTAGGGTTTCTTCCCCATATGACCTTTGATCTATCATTCCTTGTAGTGGTTACAAGTTCATTTACTTAACACAATGAAAAAGTTCGAAAGGAATTTAAGTTCATAGCCATGATTTAGTATATCCAGGGATAGGCTTGGGATAAAAAAAAATGAGCTCAATGACCTTAGAAAGGGTTCCACGATCAACATAGAACAACCCACTAGTTTAAATTTGGTGACATGGTGTCATTATATAGTGACAAGAAAATATTGAAATGTTAAGCTCAGAAAATTAACAATATTTAGTATGGACCTTTCACGTGCATAATGTAGATAGGGGACATAGATTTTAAGCTTGATTTCCCTATTTAAATGAGCATCAAATTTGTTATCAATGCAAACAAGTTGAAACTCTTTTCAGCCTTTTATTTCTAATGAGGTTATGATAGAAATTTTTCTACTAACAACAATCAACTTGGTACATGGATAAAATTGTTGAAGGACAATATCTTATGGAAAAAGTTTATACCTAGAGAAGACCACAAAAATTGTTGTAAATTGGGTTACAGGGGAAAATATTGAACAATGTTAAGTAGTTCACAAAGGAACAAGTGCGAGAGAGGATCTTAAACCTCTTGGAAAGTTCTTAAATTAATTGATGGACTAAAAGATCGCTAAGGGAGGGATGTTTTGGTGTATATGTATTTATAATGATGATTTTTTAGTAACAAAAGTATAGGCCCTTACCCAATTATTGGATTGACTATATATATAATTTCACAAAAAAATCACATTGTCATTCCAAAATTGGATCGAAAGTACATTCTTTAGGTGCTCCATGCACATAAACAAAATTAGTTTTAATATATTGTCCACATTGTAAAAAAAAATGAAACTTTAATACTTAAGTCCGAAGACTATAAGACAATTCCAAATTTGTATTTTGGTATTTCAACATATTTTAACAAACTGTCCCTTTGTCCAAACAATTATTATAATTCAAAAATGTAATGTTCAACCCATGAAACCAAAAACTCTTTGTTGTTAAGAGAAAGATATCAAGCAAAAACAAGAGTCCAAAACATTATAATAAATAGTCTGTCGACACATAAACCATGTCGGTTCCCCTTGGGTCACTGTAAATATCATATGCCCCACCTGTAAAATTAAAATTTATTAACTTAAGATGGGTATGTCGGGTTTGATCTTTGACGATATGGATGGAAAAATTGGTTCATTATGAATATGATTATGATGATGATAAAAGTGACAACAATGATGATGGTGATGATGTCCTCGAGTCTTAATACCTTCCCATGCCATCAAGGCATGCACCTAGTATAACCATGTAAAATTTCAACGCATACAGGCACATTTTGAATAAATTTCAATGTTGGAACCATTAGTTATTGATCACTATGAGGGGTTGATGGATGGAATTGGTGGTGGGTGTGTTGGAAGTTCAACCATGACATTTCAAGAGAGTTCTGATGAAGATCCTATACATGGGAATGACGAATGATGACAATGAGATGTGCATGATGAATAATGATGGAAACGTGGATGATGCCAAAGATTATGTGGGGACATGAGACATCATTGAGTCTTGAAACCATCACATGCCTTGATGGCATGTGTCTAGTCTAAGCATGTCATATTTCAACGCATACATGCAAATTTTGAATAAATTTCAACGTTGGCCCCATTCACTGCTCACTGTGTAGGGTCGATGGATGACATTGGTGATGGGCGTGTTGGAAGTCCCATGACATTTCAAGAGATTTTTGACAAAGATTCTATATATGATAATGACGAATGATGACCATGAGACGTGCATGATGAGCATTGATGGAAACATGGATGATTTCAAATATTATGTTGGGACATCATACATCCTTGAGTCTTAGAAGCCTCCCATATCGTCAAGGCATGTGTTTAGTCTAACCATGTCAAATTTGAATGCATACATGCACAATTTGAAGAAATTTCAACATTGGCCCCATTCGATGCTCACTGTGTGGGGTCGATGGATGGAATTGGTGATGGGTGTGTTGGAAATCCCATGACATTTCAAGAGAGTTCCAACAAAGATTCTATATATGGGAATGGTGAATCATGACAATAAGACATGCATGATGAACATTGATGGAAACATGGATGGTCTCAAAGATTATGTGGGTACATCAGACGTCCTTGAGTCTTGAAACCCTCCCATATCGTCAAGGCATGTGTCTAGTCTAACCATGTCAAATTTCAACACATATAGTCATAGTTTGAAGAAATTTCAAGGTTGGCCCCATTCACTGCTCATTGTGTAGGATCGATGGATGACATTAAGCCCTTAACCCAATATAATCCCTAAGCAATTAACCATTTAACCACTTTTATGTTGGACCCTATAAAATTATCTGGGGATGTCTCAACTTAATATAATCATGGTTTAATTGTCTTGAAGAATGAAACAAGAAAAAGGCAAAGACATGGAAATTGGCATCTCCATTAGGTTTCACTACAAAGTTGGGTATGTCGAGTTTGATCTTTGTTGGTGTGGGTGGACAAATTGGATCATGATGAATATGATAATGATGATTATGGAAATGACAAACATGATTATGGCGATGATGATGACGATGATGTCCTTGAGTCTTAAAACCCTCACATACCATCAAGGCATGCACCTAGTCTAACCATGTAAAATTTCAATGCATACAAGCACATTTTGAAGAAATTTCAATGTTGGCCCCATTCATTGCTCACGGTGTCGAGTCGATGGATGACATTAGTCATGGGTGTGTTGGAAGTCCCGTGACATTTCAAGGGTTCCAACAAAGTTTATATATATGGGATTGGTGAATGATGACAATGAGACATGCATGATGAACATTGATGGAAACATGGACGATCTCAAAGAATATTTGGGGACATCAGAAATCTTTGAGTCTTGAAACCCTCCCATACCATCAAGGTATGTGTAGATTCTAACCATGTCAAATTTCAACACATATAGTCACAGTTTGAAGAAATATTAATGTTATCCCTATTCACTGCTAATTGTGCAAGGTCGATGGATGCCATTAAGCCTTTAGGCGAATATAATCCCTAAGTAATAAACCAAACCATTTGCATGTTGGACCCTATAAAATTCTTTGGGTATGTATTAACTTAATAGAATAATGGTTTAATCATCTTGAAGAATGCCACAAGAAAAAGGTAAAGGCATGGAAATTGACATCTTCATTAGGTTTTGCTACAAAGTTGGGTATGTCAGGTTTGATCTTTGTTGGCACGGATGGAAAAATTGTGTCATGATGAATATGATATAAATGAGAACCAAGTTGATGACGATGATGTCCTTGAGTCTTAAAACCATCCCATGCCATCAAGGCATGTGCCTAGTCTAACCATGTAAAATTTCAATGCATACAAGAACATTTTGAAGAAATTTCAACATTGGAGCCATTCACTGCTCATTGTGAGTAGTCAATGGATGACATTGGTGGTGGGCGTGTTGAAAAATCCATGACATTTAAATAGATTTCAAACAAATATTCTATATATGTGAATGACAAATAATGACAATGATAGTTACATGATGAACGATGATGGAAACATGTACGATGTGAAAAAATATGTTGGGACATAAGTCATCCTTGAGTCTCGAAACCCTCCCATATTGTCAAGGCATGTATCTAGTCTAACCATATCAAATTTCAATGCATACAGTCACCGTTTGAAGAAATAATAACATTGTCCCCATTCACTGCTCATTGTTTAGGGTTGATGGATGACAATAAGCCCTTAACCCAATATAATCCCTAATCAATTAACCATTAAACTACCTGACCCCTATTTTCAATTTCATATCCTTCTTCTATTCATTTTGTATGAACATATTTGTGAAGACACAAAATTAATAAAATTTTAAGCCACGTAAATAAATATTTTTAATTGATCGTTGTGAGTTTGAAACATAAAATTAATTTGTTTTGTCTTAATTACATTTACATTATGAATACAAAGTTTAAAAAAAAAACTATATAAAAAGAATTCACATATTTTATTATATTAAGGCAATTTGAAGACTAAATTGGTATACTTGGTATTTTTATATAAATACAGCAAACATTAATGTTGGTATCTTTTGTAGTTAACATTGAGAAAAAAAAACATTATTTATTTATTCAATACAAAAGAATATAAAATTTTCATATATTCAAAACATGAATATTCAATACTATTAATATGATTTAAATTAACATAAATAATAATCCAAATTAAACTAGATTAAAATAAAATATAAAAATCACATCACAAATTGTAAAATAAATTTTATAATAGGAAAATACTTATAACTTTAAAAAGAAAATGTCGTTATTCCATAATCACTAGGCCCTTTCCCTTTAAACCTCGTCAACCCCTAATCCCTAAGCCCTTGACCTTTAATCCCTTAACCACTAAACTCTGATCCCTAAACCCCTAATCCCTAATCGCTTAACCCATAAGGCCTAAATCCCTTAACTCTTAAGCCATTTACCCTTCAACCCTTATGCCCTAATCCCTCAACCCATAAATCCCTATGCCCTGAGCCCTTAAACATCAATCCGTAAATGATAATCCTTAAGCCATTAACCATTAAACTACATAACCCCTAACACCTAATCCCTTAACCCTTAATTACTAAACCCATAAACCCCTAACACATAATCCTTAAGCCATTAACCATTAAAATACCTAACCCCTAAGCCCCTAACCCCTTATACCTTAACCCTTAATCCCTTATCCCCCTAGACCTTCAACCCCTAAATTATTTAGTCCTTAAACCCTAAGCCCTTAATCCTTTCCCTTAAACCCTTGAGCACTTAACCCTGTAACCCATAAATGCCATAAGCCCTAATATCTTAACCCCCAAATCCTTAAATGCCTTAAACCCTAATTCATTAACCCTTATCCCTTAAACCCCCTAACCCCTAATCCTATAATCCCTAAACTCCTAACCCTTTAACCTCTAATCCTTAATACCTCAACCCTTAAATCCCTATATCCTTAACCCTTTACCCCTAACACCTTATAAGTGATAACCCCACAAGACCCTAACTCATAGAACCCCTAACACCTTAATAATAACCCCATATTACCTTAACCCCTAGAGCCCCTAAACCTACGATAAATCCCATACCACGAAGCCCTTAAACCCTAAAGGCCTAAACCCATAAACCTTGTAACTCCTAACCCCTAAGCCCTTAACTCATAATCACTAATCCCTTACCCTGTAAACCATGTAATGCCTAATGCCTTGACCTTTAATCCCTTGACCCCTAATATCTTAATCCCTTAACTCCTAATCCCTTAACCCCTTAGCACTTGACCCTTAATCCTTTAACCCCTAATCCCTAATCCCTTACCCCTTAAGTCCTAAAACCCTAACCCATAAATCAATTAATCCCTAAATCCCCTATCCCCATAACCCCCAACACCTTAACAACTTAACTATATAGGCACAACATGCATTAAATTGGAATCTAAATAGGAAGCCAAACTAGAAGTTAAAAATGGCGCTAAACAAGAAGGTAAAAAGGAAGCTAAATCGGGAGTAAATAAGGAAGCTAAAAGAGGAGCAAAAGAGAAAGCTAAACTATAAGCTAAACCAGGAGCAAAAAAGGAATCCAAAGTAAAAGTTAAACTAGAATCTAAAGTCAACGATAGCGCCGACTTGGGATACTCGGCACAAACAATGCCATAAATAGAATCATCTCGATGAATAACGTTGTATTTTTCAAACAAATGGAGAAAAATACATTGAAACTGTTAGTGGAAATAAAAAAGGGAGCTAATCACAAGGATTTGTTGTAGTGTACCCACTATAGATACTTTCATCTACAACTTGATTTTGGTTGGACTAGCTAGAATAGAATTTGCAAGTTGCAAAGTATTATTGTAATTTTACAACATTTCCATTAATAAAAGCATTGTTACTGCATACTTGAATTAATATTTATTAGAGGGATTCATCATCCCTCTTTGAGCAAGGGCCCAGTGGAAGAGTTGTTTGGTGAATGCACCTATTTTGTGTGTGTTCATGTTTTTACATATATATTCCTTAGCTATATACATTTAGTAATTCCTCTTCCAGCATCCTATGAACAAATTAGTGGTTGAGGAATAATTACTTGTTCAATTTCAACAATTATTATGTAGTTTCATTTTTTATTGGATTCTTCCACCAACATACCATGGCCATGTGGTTGGCAAAAATAATTATTCTTTTATTAAGCATGATGTATATATGGTTCTTGTTTTTTGTATTATTCATTTACTACGTGAATGTTATGGTTTACTTTCAACATTGTTGTTTGAAATTATTTTGATGAGTCGAGCATAGAGAGACAAAGGGAAGTTCATTCCATACATGACTTGACTTACAAAATTATGGGGTTCTTAATTATATGGTAGATCGAATTGGTTTAATTAGTTAGCTATATCAATAACTCCACACTATTTAGAAGTAGGACAATAATTATTTCTACAATGTTTGAGGCCTAAAGGATTGCATATATAGTACACAACACCTCAAAATATCATGCACCTTGGTTGATGATTTAACTGAAGCTTAAAGGGTTAAGCAAATTTAATATAGTTGCAATTATTTCCCTCACCCATACCCTCGGTTCATGTCATGTTTGAGGGGTGATATACCTTTCTAAAAACATAATATATTTTTTAAGCTTGGGTTAGGTGAGGGTGCTAACAACATGGAAAAATTGAAATTTGTATGTCCTTCCTTCCTTATATCTAGTAGGAGCAAGTGTTGCTCATGAAAGAATAAATAGTTGGTTCGAGGGAGGGATCCTTCTAGCACTTATAACCAGTTCAAGGGAAGGATTATCTTAAGACATTTATCAAGGTTGGTTGTGGAGCAAGGTATTTATTACATTTAGTTACTATAAGATTCAAAGTTGGTAATAGTTTAGGTAACATGCACTAATGGTATGTGTAATTTGACCTCGAAGCCACTCTTTAATCAAAACAAGATGTTGGAGCTAGTCTTCTATGTTATATCCTTTACACACATGATAATGGAGCATAATATATAAGTCGATGGCTTATTTAAAAGAGCTTTAAAAGTTTCCAAAAGATTCATGGGAGATTACACAAGAATATGTTGGTGTTTCTCTTCCAACAATAATGAGATCCTTTAATGTTTAATGATAATCAACATGTTGTTGCTTATCATATTTTTCTTTAAAGGGTTCTTCTATGACTTCTTATTTAGTGAGATGCCTTTTATGGAGATGATTAACAAGGCTATACCTCTATGGATACCATTTATGAGATGTATAAGTAGGACCTAGTGGTTAGGACTAATATTTTGTTTTCTTTGAGTGATATAAGATGTTTTGGTTTTCCCACTTTGAATGTTTTTTATCACATTAGACTTAAATGGTACAAATATGCACTTGTGAAAAGTAACTTTTTTTTTAGATGAAAGTATGTTTTTTTCTAGGAAATTAAAGAAAATATCATATCATAAATTAATAACTACATTGATATAATCACTATAAGATTAGGATTATAAAAATAAAATATTTGGCAATGTGATTTTGATACAAATTACAAATATGAAGATAGTAGTGTGTTAAGTCATTTAACAAAGTTTAGTTTTTTTAAAGATATGTGTTTTTATTGTTAAGACCAAATGCAAATTTTAAATAACTTTATCAAAATAATACTCATTTTTAAGATAGTTTATAGCTAAATATTTTGGTTATATACATTTTATTTTTTATAAATCAATTACATAAAATATTGTGATTCAATATTCAAAAATTTAAACATGTTTCACTATGAGTCTAATACAAAATATTGAAAAATAAAAAATTTATAAAATATTTTTTTTCCAAATATAAAACATTTTTATACAAATTAATTTTAAATTACCCTCTGAAAGCAAGTGTGTCCAAATATTCATAAATATATTTCAATTATTTAGATAGATAAATGCTCATTTAATATTTTATTTTGTTAAATTCAAGCTTGGAATTAAAGTCCAAACAAATTTATTTTTATGCCATAAAGGTTGTAAATAAAATCCAAAAGTTACCATCAATTTGTCTTTTTCTCATGTCAAAAATCCAATCAAAGGATATGGTGCTTTGGAGATTCTTAGTTAAAGTCATCACATACATAATACATTTAAAATCGTAAATCAGTGATAATAAATCCACTCTTTATGATCAGTGATAATGTCACTTTGATTCACTCAAGAATAATAAGTTTTTCTTTTCTTTTCTTTTTCGGCTTGAGAAAAAAACTATGCTAATAATAAATCACGCTAATTTATTATTAAACTAGTTTGTGAAAAAAAAACTACTAAAAGTAGGATCTCATTATAAAGTTAAATAAAAAAATCATTATCAAAGTAAGAGCTCATTATTAGTTAAAAAATAGTTGATAAATTTTTTTAATGTGAATGACATTGTACTCACATTTTATATTTAGAAATTAGCATGTCTTCCTATTGGGAACATTTGTATGTTCATATATTGAATAATAAACTTAGAGCTCGCAATGTGTAATAATAAATTTCCTACTATTGATTTGAAATGTATAAGCAATCCACAAGAAAAAAGCATGGAGGAGACTAAGAGTAGTACAACCTTTGTCATCAAATTGATGTTTTAGTCAACAACTAAGGATCATCCTTAGAATATCTTAGTAAATCTTATGTTAAGGTCATAGAGACCTTGAGAGCCATCACATCTTTCAGTAGATGAGAAGTTGTTACTCCTCCTCGGTTCTTTTGAAGTCTATTATGCAAAAATACTTTTAAGAAGGGTGAGAAGGTAAGATAATTGTTTAAAATCAAATCATTGAACATAAATGCATCACACACTCATAGAATGTTGATCACACTCATGGTCATTCAACCCCATTATGATGGCATTGTCATCCACCTAGACAACTTGCTAGGTCAAGTCCCAATCACAATGCATGCAGACTCCATTTAAAGCTTTACTCGTCGTTGAATCATAAAAAAATCAATAGCATAAATGGATCCCCACCATAATTCTTATGAGCAAAGGCAAATGGAACGTATCCATTCTTAATATTTAGGAGGTAGATACAAACAATATCAAGAAGAGATCAATCCTCTTCTTTATAATGGTTCAATTGTTGTCAGGGAGAATCTTGGTTAGAGATGGATTAAATACAGGGCACAAAGAGGAATGAGATAACACTCTCTCAAACACTATTTTATAATGTTAGTGTAAATTTACTAATTTATAAATATAGAGTTTAGTGGTATTATTTACATGATTTTTTCAAAAGGAAGCTTTGATATTAATTATCTGAAGTCTTTGAAATGTAATCTTATGCTTGGGTATTGCATGGGAACTATGAAAGTGATTGTTCTCATTGAATGTTACTAAGAAAAAATACTCTTGATACATTGTAATTGCATATAAGTATGAGAGTTGCAATGGTTTCTAAAGATACACTCTCCCAAACAAACACCTTCAATGTAGACACCTTAAATGTAATTGATATAAATTAAATATGATAAAAAACTTTGTCATAAAAGTCCAAAAAAAATGTTCAAAAACACATATATCTAACTTACAATGCCTACCCAATTTGTACACAATCTCACAATTTGAAAAGAAACAACAATGATTGTGCCTACCTAATTTGTACACAAGCTCACATTTTGAAAGAAAACATTGTTAGGTGAGGGGAAGTTTGTGAGGATG
>LPNX011186626.1:93973-161418 GCA_001517045.1 Pseudotsuga menziesii | reverse complement strand
GAAATAACTCATAGCATAGTAGATGGCAAAAAGGTTGGTAAAATCTATGGGAGACTGCAAATTGGAAGAAAACCTCGTCCACCTAGCATGGTGTCTTCTGAACCTCAAAATTTTGGACCTCCTCTGCCAATGCAAGTATGATCCGTGGCCTGTTGATGATTTCTTGCTATATATATATGTGCCATACTGATTGTTGTTGGTTTGGACATTTGTATACATTTCTATTTAATGAGACATTTTTATACAATTTCTATTTAATGAAACATTTGACAAAGAAATTGATGAGTGATTGCAGTTTAGATCTGGAGTACCACAAGAAACAGGTCAACAATTTATGCCTCAAAGTAGCCAATAGTTTTGGCCTATGACTCAAGGTATACCGCCGACAAACATTGGAACTGCTCAATCTGTTCAACCACAGCCTGTGTAGTATCCACCACAAATGCAACATTTGCCTCCATGTCCAGGGCAACAACAACAAATTCCGCCTTCATCTCAGGCTCCTTCTATGACATATCTTCAGCAGCCAAGGCCAATGACAAGTGGAGCTCCTCCATCTCAGCAGCCTCAGCAATCTCAACAGCCTCTTAGTATGCCACCTCCACCTAGTTTAGGTGGCATGGGATTGCCACCATCATCATCCTATACGGTACAATCTACTCTTATTTGTATGAGGCTTATTATAGCATGTAAATGTGTTTTCTGCTTTTCATTTTGAACAAGGTCTGCAGGGAGCATGTTATATTTTATCTTCACACTAGTATTTTATGTCCTCCAGTTTGCTCCATCTACATATGGTCAGTCACATAATTCATATAGTGTTAATCCACAATATCAAGTTGTTTCTCAGCCTCAACACATGCCGCCGGTGCACTCTGGAACTCAACAATGGGGTTCTGCATATCAAAATAGTGTTCCTGTATCTCAAGGGATGCAGACAGGACAACAATCTGCTGTTGGTTTTGCTTCAGCTCCTGTAAGATTTTTAAGCATATTAAATTTCTTCCACAGGTTCTATTGTAGAAATCTTTTAAAGCAATTCGGTTTTCTACATTTTATATGGAGCTGCTGTAATTACTGTATCTGTTGTTGTCATAGTGGTCGATTGTTGAAACTGACTTTTCAGTTCTTCTGTATTTAAAAGGGGGCTATTTTACCACCTAATAATTCCAGCATACAAAGCTCTTCAGATTGGCAAGAACATACTGCTACAGATGGACAATGGTATGAAGTAGCTGTAATTCGAAGGTGTATTATAATTTTAATGTGTAACTGTTTAGTCAGAAGTGACAGAACAAGGTTGATATTCTGAGTAGCAGAATGAGGGATGCATGTAGTTGTGATCTTGTGGTACCGCTCAATGCTTACATGTTGAATTTCTATTTAGTTAATACCTTCAACTGAAATACTACAAGCAATAGAATCATTTATTCTATGCATTTTTTTATCTTCTGTAGATATTATTTCAACAAGAAGACATGACAGTTAAGTTGGGAGAAGCCTCTAGAATTGATGACACCAATTGAGGTAAGATAACCCTAGATTACTCTCACTGTATGCCATTATTTAGAGGATACATATTCAGTATTTTTAAAGCTCCTTGACATTTCTAGAAGCTATCTCTTCCCTTTGTGGTAAATATTGTGGAGAATAGTTGATTAACTTTGCTTTATGTGGATTTTGTTTCCCAAATTTGTTGGTAGTGACATTAGAAAATAGATGTGTTCTGCTGTTTTACACATCTTATTATGAGGTCTAAAGTTACATGGGGTGCTGCTTGAAGCGGCAACCACAGGGTTGACTGTACACATAATTCTGAATTAGTTTACATAAATTCAAAAAGTAAAACTAATATAAATTCCACTCATTGATTATTTTATGGTTGAAATATTTGTGCTATGGAACTCTTCCAAGTTTCAATGCTCTGGTCGTGTTTGAGCTGGTATGAAATAGTTAGATATTTTCCCGTGGGTCCTGTAATCCACGTCTTGTCAGGGATGAAGACTCTTGTATTGGGTGAAAATGTAAAAGATCTTCTTTCTGGGAACAATTCGATTGTTCTTTTTACTAGGTGGGAAAATGGAGGTCTTCTTGTTTGTAATGATTTTAAACTTCTATGTATTAATCAAATAATTGTCTTCTTATGTTGATGTATCTATGCGATGTACATTATATAGAAGGTATTACTAGATTAGAAAATCCTTATGGTGGGAACCTTGTTCCACACTAATAATTACTCTAATCTTCTCCTATTCTTTTATGTTTTTAATACCTCACTATTGTTCGACATGCTTGATACAGTGGGCGGATGCATCCACTGTTTGGAAAGAATTCACAACTCCGGAGGGGTGAAAGTGAGTAAATATATTTCTTTAATTAGACCATTGTTGAATTTATGTTTAAGTCGAATTGAAAGATTTGTTGTATTTATCTCAAATTCACATCTATTTTGTTTACACAGGTACTATTACAACAAGGTCACTAAACAGTCCAAGTGGACTATTCCAGATGAACTGAAGGTATTTACTCTAATGCTTTTTTCTTTGAGTAGGTTGATGCATTTTTGGTCTGTCAACGTTTTGTAATATGTTTTACTAAGCTCTTTTGTGGGATTTCTTCAGATAGCTCGAGAGCAGGCAGAAAAAGCAGCAGCTTCAGTTGGAAACTCTGAAGGATCGCTATCCATAGCTGCATCACCAGTACCAGTTGCTGTCACATCATCTCCATATAAAGCATCTCCAAATCTATCTGATCCCATCATATCTGTATCTGCTACAGTCTTAGCATCAATGGGGAGTCCGACAGTTGCTGCACCAGTTGTACCTCTTTTGCCCACAAACCCAGTTAGGGTTATGGCTTCTTTGACACCAACTATTTCTACATCTGCTGGAGCTGTCTCATCTGTGATGACAGCATCTGTTCTCACTAGTTCTCCCGCAATTGGTGTTGTGCCATCAATCATTGCAGCTGCAATACCTCTTTCTAGTCCTGCTTCTTTAACACCAACTGTTGTGGCCCCCTCAACTAATGGAGTGCCCACAAGTGTAGTGGAAACTGCAAATGCTGCAACAGTGTAAGGAAGATATTAACTATAATCTATCAAAGAGATGGTGGGGTTAGTTAATTGCCTCTTACCGATCTTCTGTTCTTTTTTTCATTTGCAGGTCAAATGCTGATAAAACAAATGTTGCAGATTTAAAGGAAGGGGGAATTGATGAAGCTTCTGCATAGGATTTGGAGGTAAAACTTACATATATAAATCTCATTCAGATTATTGTTTACAAACATCTTTACATAAAAATGTTTTTATCCTTTTCTATTAATTCATTTTTAAGAGGGTTATTCCTTACTAGAAAAGCAGGATTTCCTCCTACATCATAATGTTATGATGTATGAACTTTTTATTTACTTTCAAAAACAAGGTCATCCTTGATTGCTTCCCTGTTCCTGTTTCTCCTGTGAAATGTTGTCATACTTAATACAAAATTAAATTGGCACTAGCTTAGGACCTAGCCGTAGCTTCTTCAATTTCCCTCCCAATTTAGGCAAGGTCTCTAGTTCAGCCTCGACCATCAGATTGAATGTATATTTCTAAGGGCATAGGGCTTTGCACATTCCTTGGTTGCTAAGTCATCTATGAGATAATGTCTCTTTTAATACTAGAAGGTAGCTGTATACTTCACTGACCAGATGGAATTTGTCTGATTATATGAGTGTCACAGTGGCCAATGGCTAGATACTTGGCCATAACTAGTCCTGTAGACTGGCCTTGGTCAACAAATGGCTGCTTTAAATCCCCTTAGATCTGTGATCCAGATCCAGCCGCTGATTTGTGTTCTTTATTAAATTTTTGGTAAAATAATATATATTCATATACATTTGTGTAAACTAAACCATTATAGACAAACAATGCAAAAGTTCTCATGTGTATAGCAAGCGAGGCTTAATATGTGAAAATAGCCGAGTGCAATACACATGTTAGATTCTGAACCTAAACATTGAGGCTCTAAATGTTAAGATTTCACCTACAAACTAGATTCACTTAGGTAGGGATTTTGTTAAACACTTTGCTGAACTCTAATTTCTTTCTCTAGTAAAACTTCAATAGTAATGCATTTAAAGTTTAAACCAAAGATATTCAACTGTATTTTATGACCAGAAATACAAATGACTAAGAGCTTTGCAGCGGAAATAAAATGAACAGTAAACACACATTCAACCACACATTTGACACAGATTTTCTGGGAAAGGCCCCTGGAAAAACACCAAAGTGAAAACCAGTCACAAAAGAGGAATTTTATCAAGAATCAGCTACAACGAAATTTCTGAATGTTACAGCAAAACATAACAACATTAAATACACTTTGAAAATTGTGCCCACTGAATAGAAATATGAGCCCACTGCTGTACTGCCTCCCTGCAACTGTATGGCTAGTGATATGCTCTGCTAACTGTCCCAATACCTCAATCTCTGTGCCCAAGAAATTCCACTCTGTTGTGTGGTCGATTTCTGTGCTGCACAGACAGCAATTAATGTTACAACTTTTTTGCTCTATGGCCCAGAACTGAATAACAAAGTATGGCATGTGTTTTCTAAGCCAAAGCATGTTGATTTTCGTGCCAAGGATGGAAATCGCTGCTTGGTTCTGGTGCCAATTCCCCCCACTCCTTCACTTGCTGCAACCTATGTTGCACTGGCTTTGGGAACATGGGCACGGGGGAATAGTTCCTGGGACTGCTATAGTGCACCTCCAATTTTCCAGGAGATGACAGTTTGGTGACAGCATATATATATATACAAACACCCACACCCACATACACACAGGATTTTACAAGTTAGAATTCACCATAAACATTTGTAGTTGCTTGTAATCACAATAGTCTATATTATACAGTATTTTGCACATCCCTTACACTTGCTAGTTCCGAAAAACCTCAGGTAAATAAGAAAAGGGCTGAGTGACCATTATTGGCTTTTGAATGTGAGCAAAATGTAGTTTATCTTTAGGAAACTTAATTTTAATTTTTTTAAATCTGCATTAAGGTCGATGAAGGGATGGCGGGTACCGGTTTTTTTGTTGAAACGGGTCCTTTTGCAACATAGGCTGCAACCTATTCTTTCTTCATTTCTCTCCAAGCTCTCCAAAACTTTCTCTCTCGAATGTGTCTACACTCTCCTAGAATTCTTCTTTTATTAATTGAGAGAATGAGTTTGTCATTTCATCTTCCAAGTGAATTTGTCTCTTCATCTCCAAGTCAAAGGATGAGTCAAATTTCACTTATAGAATTTAAAAATCTGAATCATTTTCACTATTTTAGAAGTGTTTGTGTTTTCACAAATAAATATTTGGATGAAAGATGGGATCCTATGTAGAATTATTTAAATCAACATTTCAGGCTGAATAGTGTAGCCCATTGTCAGAAAGAGATACCTAGAAGAAAATTAGTGAAGTCTGACTAATTTAGCTTCCTTCAAAGAAATTAATAGTTTTTAACAATAGGTAAGGTGGTTTTAAATTATTTTAACATCGGTTGTATTTATTTATAATTTTATTGGGACTAAATAATTTCATTATATTTTTATTTTATTTATTCATTTTTATTTTTAAGCCTAAATTGAATACCTAAAATATTTAATCACTAAGTTTTAATGAGACGTAATTTTTTTTTCCAATTAAACATTATTAAAATTTAAGACCTAGGAATTTGAAAAATAAGCTTTATCAAAGACCTAAAAATTATTCATAAATTTTATTTTTTTTTGCTAATTAAGATTTATTGACCTAAACTTTTATTCATAAAATTGTGACCTGAAATTAATTTTCAAGACCTAAAGTCAAGAACTAAAGAATTTATGGACTTAAAATCTTAGGAAACTAGGCTTTAGTTGATTTCTGGTACTTATTAAAATATAAAATTCTTTTAAGACTAAAGTCTAGACATAAATTTTATTTATTCATAAAAAAAATTGATTACCAAGCTTTGTTTATTAAATTCATTAAGTAATTTAGTCTATCATTTCTTTATTAGGTTGATCATTGCCTTCCATGATTTGCTCAGCTTCCACCCATCATCGTGATTAAAATTAGTTGGATGTTTTTCAATTTCAATGGCTTCACAGAACACGTCTCTTTGTATAGTGATAAACAGTACTAATCACTTTGGCATCCTCTATGCATATGTGGTGTCTAGAGGCAGATGCAATTTGCTAGCGTTAAAAGCATGTGTAGGCAAAGTCACATTCACTTTATAACACTAAAGTTAATGTCACTTAGGTCATTTCTATATATGGCTAGACACCAAGCCTATTTAGAAGACCTCCCTAGCTATAAGATCTAACCTTCCCTCTTAGCAAGGGAGGTACTTTCAGAACCTCCACCTGGATCTGTCTCCAACCCCATGACTCCATTCGTTGTTGTAGCTGTTCCCTCTGAACCACAATGCCTCTTTACCACCTACACTGGAAACACTGAAATCTGTGTTGAAGATTGGTTCTTGCAGAAGATGCTCCTAGAAGTCCCTCAAACTCTTGAGCATCTAATAGAGTCATTTTGTACCAGCTAATTCTCCTGATAGTATTGGAAGAATCCTCACGACCAAATGTCCCTGGTACTGGCATAGGCTCTCAATCCAAGATCCCCTTGGACCCAACCACATGTCCTTGCAATATCGTCCTCAATACCATCATATGGTGAAATGAACCACACTTCCCACAACCCATCCTTAATGTCCTCAAACCCTGCAGTACCACTACCTGAAGAGAACAGAGAAAATTACCTCTCAAACTTCTTTGGAAAGTCCTCAATTTGAGCTGATGCTGCAGTCTGTCTTTCATCCTTGCCCTTCCTATTTGGACATTGACTCGCATAGTAGCTAGTCTTGTGACAAGCAAAGCATTTCACTTTTCTCATGTCTTTCTTATGTTTACTTTTTGAGCTAGACCCACCAGTTGGGCCTCTGCTTGTTCTTCCCTGTGAGAGCAATGTTATCCTTGTCATCTACATGTTGTTGACCTGTGTGGTATGAGTTGACTCTCAAAGTTGTCCTGAAGTCTCGTCCCGGGACCCATATGGACATGTTCTCTTTGGCAGCAATTGCATGCACAAATTCTTGCTAAGGTTGAGAGAAACCATTCACAAACTTTGCTTCTTCCATTTTCTTGCCAACAACACCCAACTCATTATGTACTTGTGAAATCCGGTCCAGGTATGATGTGACATTTTCAGTCTTGGTGCTCTTAGTGTTTTGTAACTTCTCTCTCGAAACTATTTTTGGTTTTGATTATCATTCTGAAATAGCTTTATCAAGGCTGCCCACATGTCAGAGGCATTCATCTTACTGGTCAAATGAGGTATCAGGTGGTTTCTCACTGCATCAAGAAAAATACATTTAGCTTTCAAATTCTCCTTGTTATATTTAACCATTAGATCAGGATCCTTGGGAACTGTGACCACTTCCTTGGTTATATCCCATAACTCAAATTCCTCCTACAACAAAGTGACCCTCTCCTTTCATCGGATGAAGTTCAATGCACCTTTAGGCCTGTTCCCAAAATGTAAGACAAAAGTCATAGACATTCTCGCAGACCAATCAAAAATGAGGCCAACTTTGCTAGGTCACAAGAAATCTCAACAAATATCTTGCTTCCCTTTGTGTGTTATCTTCTGGTAGACTGGTTATCATTGTTTAAAATCAGAGCCCTAGCTCTGCTACCATGTTAAGATTTCACCTACAATGAAACATCAACAGTAATGCATTTAAACCAAAGACATTCAACTGTATTGAATGAGCAGAAATATAATTGACTAAGAACTTGCAGTATAAATAAAATGAACAGTAGACACACATTCAAGCACACATTTGACACAGAAATTATGGGCAATCTGGAAAAACCCTGAAGGGAAAACCAGACAGGAGTAATTTTATTAAGATTCAGTCACAGAAATTTTAGAATGTTACAGCAATACAGAACAGCATTAAATAATAAATACACCTGAAAATTGTGCCCACTACATAGAAATCTGAGCCCACTGCTGTACAACCTTCCTGCAACTGTACGGCCAGTGTACAGCCTTTTAACTATCCCAATGCTTCGGTATGCATGCCCAACAAACTCTACTGTTGTACTATTGATTTCCGTATTGTATGCACATCAATTAATGCTTTATGGCCTGTATCTCTTTTGCTCTACAGCCCAGCAGTAAATAACAAAGTATGGCCTGTGTTTTCTAAGCCAAATCTTTGCCTTGATTTTCATGCAAATGCAAGAAATTGCTCCTTTTTGGTTCTAGTGCTAATGCCCCACTCCTTCACTTGCTGCAACCTATTCTTTCTTCTCTCTACAAGCTCTCCAAAACTTTCTCTCTCAAATGTGTCTAAACTTTCCTAGAATTTTCTTTTTATTAATTGAGAGAATGACTACGTCACTTCATTTTCCAAGTGCCTGTCTCTTCATTTCCAAGTCAAAGGATGAGCTAAATTTCACTTAATTAGTATAAAAATTGTTCACTTACCAATTAAATAAAACATCACTTTAACTTTATAAAACTAAATAATGTGTAAGAAAGTAACTTAGGTCTTTTCTACATGCCTAGGCACCAAGCCTATATAGAAATGCTTCTGAGCTATAAAATCTAACACTAAATAGCCTCTAGAGCCCAAAAATATACATATTAATAATATATTAGTCTAGACTCTAGACTTTACAATCTAATTACACAACATTATTCAAATCTTCATCCTCTGTGTTTTGATCCTGTGGCAGTGCAAGTGGGCCCAAGTCCATCCAAGTTAACTTGTTAAGTCTTTGTTTGCAAATGTGGCCGGTTGACTTTCCACAACCCATTTTTGAGATATCCTCCAAGAAATTCCAGTGGTGTTCACACCCAGAAGCATTGCTTTTCTGGCACAAGATTTGTAGTGCAAACGTTTTCAATTCACGGCACTAACCACTAAATTGCTTTCACTAATAGTGTTGAATGAATCCTTTTTACTGCAATTGCCAAGACTTCATGAGATCACAATCTATTCATTGATGAATGTGAATGGAGTGGGATGAATAGAAGGGTGGTGTCCTTAATTAGATGTAAACTGGGTTTAGGATTTACTTTTTTGTTTTTATGTTTTCAAGAGGTATTTGTGCTAGTATGGAACTGGTTGGTGTGGACTGATTTGACTGCTTCCCTAAGGAACCTCGTGGATTTGGTCAAATCTAGTTTAGCAGTTTGTTTACTGCAATTGCCAAGACTTCATGAGATCACAATATGTTCATTGATGAATGTGAATGGAGTGGGATGAATAGAAGGGTGGTGTCCTTAATTAGATGCAAACTGGGTTTAGGATTTACTTTTTTGTTTTTATGTTTTCAAGGTATATTTGCGCTGGTATGGAACTGGTTGGTGTGGACTGATTTGACTGCTTCCCTAAGGAACCTCATGGATTTGGTCAAATCCAGTTCAGCAGTTTGTTTCCAAATGGAAGCCTCCCAAACCGGTTAGAACTGGTTGGTTCTGATAACACTGGTCCACTGAGCAATACACTACTTTCAGTCAATTAGCAAAAGTTTGCTTGCAAAAAAATTATGAAGATTCCAATATTCTAATGGTTGGATGCATGATTACTTGTTACTCGCATGATATAGTTTAGCGAGTAGATCATCTTCCAATAATCTGTAATCCATTTATGTAAGATACTTTGATTTTATGATATTCTTCCCTTTATTGTTAAGAAGCATATATATATGTTCTGGTTTGTTCTGGTAACTAAAGGGGTCTGTTCTTTTATAGAATGTTTTGTATTGCAATTTGATATGATTTTATTCCAAAGTGGCTAGGTTGTATGGGTGTGGTTCATGTATGAATGTCGTTGTGTTGATATGGCATGTGACTAGAATATATATGTATATATAGATAAAATTCATGAATTTTTTTGAGTGAATATAAAGTGAATTTTCCAAAGTCCAGAGTCCAAGAAAGAAAAACTCATGAATTTTTTTGATTATATATAGATATAGAGGGTAAAATATGATGGTTGTTGGCTTGATGCCTGAACTATGTCATGAACACTTTGAGGCTGACAAGTTAAAAATAACTTTTTATAATTTTCATTTGTTTATATACAAATATATGTTTGAAACAAGGACAAGGTAGGCATGTAGGAAATTGGGAATGTTGATGCTATTTGATGGGTTTTGATTATACTGGTGGTTGAGTATAACATCACAATAGTTTGATGGGGTTCTAAATCATTCATTAATTTCCATAGTTGTCATCTCATTCACTAACCACATGACATATAGGGGTGAACTCCTTCACAGATTGCACTATGTATGCAGGTTTCTACCTATGCAGTCGAGCATAATTGTTTTGTGGATTCGTTGATTATTTTTCATGTTGAAATCCATTTCCTGGTTTAGAGCTGAGTTTTACTTTTCTTAGATACTAAATAGTTGTAGATTTATCCATTCAAGTTTAATTTTAACTAATTCTTAAATTGAATTTGTTAGATTATATTTTATTATTTTGCACATGATCTTGGTTATTGTTGTTAGCTGTTGAACAAGATAAATAATTTGCTTCATTGTTTTTCTACTTTACAAGTGATATTTTTTTATTGTATTTTGCAGGAGTGAGCTTAACTTATAAGTGGCCCATTGAGTATGAAGAGCCTACTATTGAATATTTACCATTAAGTATGAAGAGCCTGCTATTGAAGATTTGCCATTCAGTATGAAGAACCCAATGTTAAGGCTTTCAAACTACTAAGTGTGTTTTTGAAGCTGCTGACGTGGGATCTAAGTATGGTTTAGTGCTGAGTATGGTTTTGAAGCTGTTGACGTGGGATCTAAGTATGGTTTTGCAACCAAGTGCAAGTATGATGGTTTAGCCATTGTAATATTTTAAAAAGTGATGATTTTTCTGTAAAGTTATATGGAAATTAATATGAGTATTTGAGAAAACTCATATTTATTGTAATAGTTTTGACATCTCATATAATATAATTTGTGGTTTAAAACTTATATATATGGTTGTACTTTATGTTATGTATCAATGTTGTAATTATTAACTAATTAATGTGACATTGTATGATTTACATGTGTAATAGATATTATTTATAAGTGTTATAATTAATTATAATGTGACATTGCATAATTCACAAGTATATTAGATGAGAATAAATGTATGATTTTTTTTTAAATTAAACATAATATCATATTAAAAATTTATATTGATTAATAATGGACACCATTCAAAATACTAAAATATAATGACCACACATAAAACGACTAAAAATGACTAAATTAGTGACCAATAATTGAGAGATATGTGACCAAATAATGAGATATAAATGACAAAAAAAATGACCAAAATTCGCATATCAATGACCAAAAAACAGTTTTGGTGGCTAATTTATGGTCTTTTATTACGCGACCAAATTTGGTCATTAATTTGGTCATAAATATGGTCATATAATTGGTCATTGATTCAAATACATGACCAAATCAATGACCAAATATATGACCAAATTAATGACCAACTGACAAGCTATAAATGACCAAAATAAAAATGACCAATTTTGGTCGCGTAATAAAAGACCGTAAATTAGCCACCAGTGATCGCCAAACCAAAAGTGGTCATTGATATGCGGATTTTGGTCATTTTTTTGGTCACTAATCTCTCATTTTCCACTAGTGATTGGAGATACTTTATATCATAGCAGGGTAGATTCCATTTTCTGTCGATGTCTTATCCACGAAGAACCAAAGACTACCCTAAATGATGCCCATAATGGAGCTAGTGGGGTTCATTTATCTGGGTTTGTAATGGCCCATAAGATCTTCTGTGCCGGTTATTTTTGGCCCACGATCTTTAAAGATTGTGTGGAAGCCGTGAAGCACTGTCATCCTTATCAGCTTTACACCAAAAAGATGTGGTCACATCCTGCTCTATTATTTCCCATCATCTAAGTTGGCCCCCTTCATGAAGTGGGAGATATATTACGTGACATGCAACCTAGTCTTGGTTGGGTGGCACAAACATATCATTGTTGCTGTAGATTATTTCATGAAGTGGTCAAAGGTAATGCCCACCTTTAAAGCTGACAGGGAAACTGCATATTTTTTCATTTTCAACCAAATTATCGCACGATTCGGTATCCCTAAAGAGATTTTCACTAACCATGGCAATCATTTCCAAAATAGTATGATGATTGAATTGACCACTATGCTAGGGTTTAGACAAGAACATTCATCTTCATTCTATCCTCAAGAAAATGGTCAAGTTAAGGCTATAAATAAAACTTTGAAGACTATTCTCAAACGTACTATTAATGCATCTCATTCCAACTAGCACATCATGTTGTATCCTGCACTTTGGGTGTATTAGACAAATGTGGAAACTGCTACAGGTTTTCTCCTTTCCAACTCGTTCACGGAGTGGAAGCAGTAACCCCGATCGAATGCAAAATCCCTTCCTTAAAGAATTCTATTCATGTGTTACCTGATATGACAGAGCTGGAAGAATGTTTATTACATTTAGAACATCTAGATGAGTAGCCTAGAGATGCCCTCACAACAAGCGAAGCTCAAAAAAATAGGGTAAAAATCCAATACGATAAATTGGTCAAGCCTTAGATTTTTCTAAAGGGGAGCTTGCCTTGCTCTGGGATTAGGACAAAGAACCTCTAGGGGCAGGAAAGTTCAGGTCTATGTTATTAGGACATTATGTCATGTCAAAGTTGTTGAAGAAGGTTTCTTATGAATTGACAGATTTCGAATGGAATAAGGTACCTGAGCCTAGAAATGGGCTCTACTTGAAAAAGTACTATACTTAGTCTTAACGCTTTTTCCTATATTTTTATTATATGTATTTTTATGTACAATAGTTCATCGGTTTGTGTTTTTATACCATCTACTAGTTGTTACAGATGTATTTTGAGTGTTTCATAGGTTTTGCTGATGGCGACAGTCACCACACTTGTAATATGGCTTCAACCGCATGGGTCATTTACTCACCCTCAAGACAGCTAGTCGCCTCTGGAGGCGCTTGCTTAGGTCTTGCTACCAATAATGTGGCCGAATACAGGGCTGTCATTGAGATTTTATGGGATTCTTTATCACATGGTATCACTCAGTTGGAAGTCCGACTTGACTCTCAACTGGTGGTTTCCTAGCTCAATCGAGCTTATTAGGTGCGGAACCCTATTTTACTACATCAGTTTATGCAAGTTAGGTTATTGTAAAGAAATTTTGAATTTATTACATTCAATCATATTCAAATAAATCAAAATTCATTAACTGATGCATATGGTAACTATATATTGGATTGGCACATAACACATGTTGCATAAAAATATACAACAGACACATAACAAAACACTTGTAAATAAAACCAGCACAATATATATCTATGTGAATATATGTCCATATAGATAGGTCTATTTTTTGATCGTCAGTTCCAGTCATAACTGTATAATATACAAAAAAATATACAAAAAATGGATCAAAGTCCATAATATTCTCCTAAGTCTAAGCTTGACCACCATGGTCACTTGGACCACCGTGGTCACCCTGATCACCTTGATCACCCTGCTCTCATGCTTCTTCAACCCCTTCAGCTGTAGCAGCGTCACTAGCATCAATATAAACAAGTACTGGTCTCACTACCCACCTCATATGACGTATCCAGATAGGTGGTATACCAACCATTAGCTCCTGCATGATGGTAGGGATATTCTCAATGCATAATGTAGGTACTCTTTGGGTAAGCCTGGACAACTTTCCCTCAAGAACCCTAATCAAACCTTGGTCCTTTCCCACCATAGGATGCACATACATGCATGGATGCCGAGCAGGGCAGACTGGTCCAGTATCTGCATTTTGACATTTTAAAAAGGGATTAAAAACTCTTATACATATGTATATATCTTTATAATTAAAAAAATTCAAAACAAAAATACCTGACACTCCCCATGCTCCTCCAAGATGGAGGACAAGGTCGATGTCACCTCGAAAATCTAGTCCAACATATGGAAACTACTCCAAGGCTGGTAACTGTCACTCCCACAAAAAGTAGAAGTTGTTTTCATATACGCTCTAGACCGATCCACCACCTCCCTAGCAGAGGAAGATCTCTCCCCACCTACTCATTCTAGGATGATGAGGAGAAGGAACTGGTAATGGTACTGTGGGACTCAAACCAGGCACACTCTAAAAGAAAAAGGATACCAATATCATGGAATAACCAAAAATTTTCCGCCTGCCACTTTTGTAGTTAGAGAGTTGCTTCCTCATTATCAGGATTACTCCCAAACACCAATCATATAGAGATCCTTGTACACAGTCCATTGCAAGTCTCATTTGGTTCCAAGTTGCAAGGTGAAGTGATGATGACCATGAAACCCTCACTATTGTACTCGCCAATACCTGTAAGGGAAAGTTGTGAATATGAACAATAGGGATGCAACTACTCCTCTTTTGAGTGTCAGGTTCACAGTATATATCTATGTAGTTCCATAGACTTAGAAGGTCACTGCCTCTGCCAGTACCTTCCAAGTTCACTAGATCTCCCCATCGTGAGAAACTAGAGATAAAATAGACATCTTCCTAAGTAACCTCTAGAAACTCACCTTGAAGATCAAACATACCAAGATCATGATCGCAATAGTTTATCAAAAACTCTAATAGGTGAACATTTGATCGCATAGGTGAGGTACAAAATAATTTCAATAACCTACTTTGCCACAAATCATTTACTGTGGGGGAATCTTGTAGAGCTTCTTGGTCCATGTATTCATGTTCCCTCTCCCTCCACTCAAGAAACATATTTCAATCTAATAACAAGCCATTTATAAACCATTAGATTCATATAAAAAATTGATTTTTTGGCCCTACATAATCTTTTTTCTACCTCGCGCAGTGTATGCGACTGTCCTTTGGACAAGTCGCGTACTATATGTGACTTTCCTTCAAGCAACTCGTGTATAGAACATGTGTACATGACTGTTCATATACCATACCTTCATACACAACATTCATGCTTTGAGGGCATTGGAAAACATGAAAATTTTGCTAAAATTTGAAATTTGCTTGGATCAAATGAAAGAGCATGGAGTGTAGTTTTACCTGGCACTTGTGGTTTCGAGAATTGTCCACTGATACGTTCACACCGAGAAATCAAAGGTAGAGGTAAAACTTGTCTATTTTGGGTAAAAAATCAAATGGTGAGGTTTGATTTATATTTTGAACTATTTATAGAAATATTATTTTCAAAGTGGTTTTTTTCCCTATAGTTCATATTTTTTTATATAAAATCAAACAAATGCCATATCTTTTTCTTCAATGTGACAGGTCTATGGTAATTTAAAGTTGTTTTTTTCGCTCATATAGGATGGTTTTTGGTCATTTCAGATGCATTTTGCATTTATACCTAATCCATATTAATCCTAGCATTAACACTTTTGAACATGGACTAAGTTATTTTTAACCACTAGTTGCTCGTTTATGCCATTGTTCTTCTATGGATAGGACTTTCCTCACATGAGTATCCTATTTTAGAACCTACATATTCTCTTCCAATACTCATGCTGCAGCTTTCATAGGTTCAGGGGAGTCTTTTTAGCTATTTTTCACGCAAAATTAAGCCTCATTTTTGTCTCTTTTTACAAGCTATCCCTTTATAAGACTCCCCACCCTTATGGATTTTCTTTAGGCCTAGGTATAACTCCTCAAAATAGACTTGACTGCCAAGTAAACTTTTCCATTCAAGCTCGTTAAGAATATGTGAATGGGCATCCATATTGGTGGTAGGTTTTCTCTTTCTCGGACCATGTGGAATAGTACGAGAAAGGATCACTCTCTTTTTCTATGGAATGGAGAAAAGTATTCTGAGATATAGGTTTATCACTTTTCTGGACCTGAGGGACTAAATTTATGGAAAAGGAACACCCAGTATGAGCTCCATTTTCTCTTTTTTGTGCTCTGGACCTAAACATGAAAAAGATTCTGAGTGTACTTCATGTCTTTGTCATGCTCATTAAACACCAAGTAAGCCCTATTTCTTGTGCTCAAATGGATCTTTCTGAGTGATCTTTCTTTCCTTCACAATTGTAAAACTCAAGCTATTTGCCACTCTCAAAGGAGCATTGGGTAGGTGGTAATTTAACCTTTTTCATACCTCCCTGACTAAGTACAAAAATGTTCACCCTTTCTTCTACAAGAGTTAAGAGATTTCTTCTATGGTATGTTTTATACTTTTTCGGCCTCAAGAGACTAAATTCGATGAAAAAGGACCCCCTGGAGTCTTCTTTAGAGTTTTCAGACTCTCTAAACATGAAAACACCAAGTGAGCATGTACTAGTTCGAGCTCATAAAATACACAAATCAGTGACACTATAAAGCATTATTCCCTCTTCTCTTGAAGCTTGTCAAAAAATGAAGAGAGACTTGAGTTGAATTTCCTGGACTCGTTAAAATTTAACCGGAAAGATAAGGAATAAGTTTTCTTTTGGTTCTCAGTCGGTGGCAGCATGTCTTCCTTGAACATAACACTCTGTATCTTTTCCGATACTCATGTCTCAGTGTTCACTTTTAGTTCAGTTATTACTTTGAGTTTCTTACTTCTCCTCTTGTCAGTTATACATGGGGAATCTGATCATGTCTCCTACATGACATATAAGTCTAGTTTTACTATCTACAAAATTAAAATCTTCCTTGGGTCATCTTTGTGTCATGCTCACTGTTCAAGGATTTATCCCTGTATCTGATCTATATCCTGATTCCATCAATGTCCTCTATGTTATTACTTGCATTTTTCTTCCTTTACCCAATTCCTAGTCATTCTTGTGATCCGTTGGAGGATCTATTGCCTTCCTCATCATAGTATGGTTTCTCATCAGCACTTCCTGATGATGACGACCTAGAGTTTTGATGATCATACCCTAGGATTCATTTTCATTATTGGTGAATTCCTTTGCTTCAATTGTCAATTATCACATATTGGTTGATGATCTGTTGATTCCTATCCATGTTTGAATTCAATAACATCTATTCACATGCCTTGGATTGTACTTGTTCTTTGGTATTTTTTTACGAAGACCTTAGGTTCATATCTATGGACTAAGTTGAACAAGATTATGTTTTGATAACTTACATAGCTTCTATATCTTTGAATACTCATCACTATTGTATATTGTGGCTTCGATCCACCTTTGTAATATATGTGGTCTTGTACCCATACCATATGATGTACTCAAATATTGTAAAGGAGCTAGTGTTCTAGTATAATGAGCATAGCATCCTTAGATATGACTTTGTATACGATATTATTATGTATTTGTTTAAGGTACTACCTCTGCTTCATTGGCCTTCTGAGTTCTCCAAGATAATGATTATAATGTATTTTGGCCATCATTTCCCTTTGACCTTACACATTAGGGGGCATATGTTATCAACCCAAATGGCACTTCTTCGTTTGAGTTCCGATATTCCTTATGTTGGTAAACAAAAGGACATTTTAGGATTGAAGTTTTCCAAAACACTATAGATGGGCATGACTTGGGATGCATTTACCATTGAACCAACTCGCCATATAATTTTTCTAAGTGTTCAGCTGCGTACACGACTATCTCCATTGCAACTCATGTATGTACGCGACTGTCTCCATTACAACTCATGTACTGTATGCGACTGTCTACATTACAACCCGCGTACATCACCATACGTGGGTTTTCTTTAACCAACTCGTCTGTAATATGTGGGTTTCCTATATCAATAGTCACGTACATCTTCATTCAACCTTAAAAATTATAAAACACGATTAATAGAGATTAGTTGGGTCTTAATAATTAACTATCCTAACCTTTTCAACCACCCCAACCTTCGAAACCACTCTATTTCCCAAAGTATAAGAAGAGGCCTTGGGGAGGGCATTAATCAATCAAGATTGGAGAGCAAATTTATGCTTGTGGTATATCTTCAAATGTCTTGGAGAAGCACAAATCAAAGTCCTTTGGTTGCATAGGAGTCCTTGTATCAGAAACTGGGTTGTACTCTTATCTCATTCACTAATTGTTAAAAAGATAATTCTTCTTCCAACGTGTGTTGAGTTTCTTTCATGTATCGTGGTTAATGAATATATTTGATTATGTATTAGACATATTGTTTATCTAAACTCTTATATATACATGCATGAGACAGTCCTTGGAGAATTTGCTCTTTATAGGTGAAAGAGGTGCATCCTTCGAAGCTTTGGAGAGAAAAGGAACAAAAGAAGATCAAGCTTGGATCAACCATCGATAATCGGGTAAGTCAATACTTTCTTCCTATTTCATTTCTATTCTCTATTAAAGTTGATTGTTTGCAAGATTAGTAGTAAGTTGGTAACCCCAGACCCTAGGTTACAAGGGTGCTTAATCTTGAACAACACTAGGGTGCAAAGAAACCATGTATTGCAATGGGAACTAACAACTTCTCTTCAATATTCATACTGATAAAATATAATTGATCTCTTGGATATGTGTCATAAGGTATCTCACCACTATGCTTATTTCACTCATGCATATATCCGGGCGAGGTTACTCAACCTACTATGGAATGCCAATCCTGTTTAGAATTTATAGATATTTTTTTGTGCTCCTTTTCATCCTCTTCGATACTACTACTATGTATAGACGTTTGCTGCAGTATGACGGACCTACTAGAAAGTGGGTTAATGCTTCCTCCGCACATTTGAAAGGAGCTTCTATTTTCTTTATCTATTATTTTCATAAAAGATTGTCATTTATTGCAGCAATGGGATTGAAAGTTCATGCTCATTTCTAGTCGGTTTTGATTAATGCCTTGAGTTCTATATTTGTCTCACTCTACCATAAAACTACCTATCTCTCTCTCTCAGGCATGTCCATTGTTTCATTAGTGACTTGTCTTGTAAGAGAAAAAGTGTGATCATAATATATATCTTAGTATATAAATGAAGTTATAAACCACATTGTTTTCTTATTTTTGTCCATTTATAATTTTATTGCATGTGCTTGACTAATTATGTTGGACAGGTATGGGACTCTGCATCCAATAGATAGGTAGAGTAAATTACAATTTTCATGTTTTAAATTTCTTTTTGTTTTGTTTAAATAGTTCCATTCCATGTGGGAATTTTGGACAAAGTTAAATAATTGTGGGATATTCGTGGGTTCCCTTTCGAGGTATAAATGATAGTTGGATTGGAAAAGTCTATAATTAACTTTTATTTTAGTTTATCTATATGAAGATTAACATGGATTTTTTCCTTGATTGTAGGTTAGTGGTTCTTTAAGTAACCTATGAATAAAATGATCACATAAGTGTTCATACTTCTTGTTAGCAAGAAAACTCGAAGGTATTGTTGCTAATATTTCATCTCATTTCATTTCCATTTATCTAGTGGCTAAGAGTACTTAGAGTTAATGCCCATTCTTCTTGATGTGGAATGGAATTAGTAGTATATTTCTTTTTACTATTCTCTATACATTTTGGGTGATGAGTTGCTCCATTTTCTCATCCTGTGTTTCCTTATAAATTGAAATTCTCCTTTCCATGACATCATCCACCACTATCTTCAAGTTAATTATGATTTCTCATTCAAATTCAGATATCTTTCCATGACTCTAGATGACTAGGAAAATAGTTTAAGAATGGATATATGCTTGTCGTTCCTATAAATTTATGGGATTTTTTCATTTTGCATCATTCAAGCATACAAAATAATTATTATCAGGTCACTATAGATACATAATGTCTTACCTTGTAATAGTCCTTCAAGTCTTTCAAATGCATTTATTGAGTGCAAAAATGACTTGAGGGACTAGTACAAGATAAGCCATTATGGATCTATAGTAACTTGATAATCATTATTTTGTAATAATGCAAAATTTGTTTGAATATATTCACTATGAATCAATATCAACTTCTTAAAAGGTGCTAACTAAATGGTAGAGAAGCTTCCTAATTATAGGATGCAGGTTGGTGGTTTGATTCCTCTTTTTCCTATCATAAATTTGTGACTAAGAAAATGACTAAATTGGCATATATACGACTATTAGTAGATAACTTCTAGTATCTTATAGAGCGACTAAAATTTATTCATTTTTAGCTTAGTCATTAATATGTTATCATCTAGTAGATTATTTAGTCTAATATTTGGTAATTAATTGTGGAAATCAATGACTAAATTAGTGACTAAATCAATGACTAAATCATTGACTATCAATAACTAAATCAATGAATAATAAGTCAACCAATTAATGATTAATTTAAATACGAGTAAGTTAATTAAGCTATAAGATAGTGGAAATTAGCTACTATTAGTCATTGACTAAAAAATAGTCATTTATAGGAGAATTATAGTCATTTTTTTGGTCATTAATTACTCATTTTGTACTAGTGTGTAGGACATCGATTTAGGCATAGCTAAATGAAATGGTTGGACCTTTCCATTACCGCAGTTATTAAAATATGGCATAGTAAGAGAAGTAATATCAATAACTTATAAGCATTATTAACTTAACATATGAGTAAGATTGCTTGTGAAAAATTGTATGATTAAATACATGTACAATTTTTTTTCTTCGAATTTTTTAGGTGTGTGTCATTCACGAAGGTAAATATTGTTCTTTTCAAGTATCTTAGACATGTCATCAATTTTATTCTTCATACATTGATTCTCTCAATGAAATCCTCTTTTGTAGTAAGAGTAGTTGGCCTTGTCAAACTTGTTGTGCATGTCTGTTTTAGAGCCAGAGGCTTGTTTTACATAATTTTGCTTCTCCTTAGGACTGAAAATAGTGTTATTATTCTATATTGATTTCTTCTTCCCCTTTACTTACGTATTGTTATCCTACCCATCTAAGTGATCCTAATTCTTCGAGGATTTAAGAGATCTTGTCTGAATCATCTTATCTTGCTCCTGTATTAGTGATTCTTTGAAGTAATCAAGGGATGGAATTCTCCAATTAGAATTTGTTAGTATCCTGTAGTGAAAGGTAGATACAAACATTGAAAATTATAGGCCAATTTTTCTTGGAGTTGAGATCAACAACTGATCATCCTTTGTATAAACCCAACACCGCTTGCACTACATGACAACGGATTTGAATTTTGAGAAGAATTGTTGTATTGTTTCAATGTTACTGGGTCGTATTGCTATCAAATCATTCTCCAGAATATGTCCTCTTATCTCATTATTATTTCCAGAAAAGGATTCAATCTTATCCCATGCTTCTTCTAGAGTTTTTAGTCCATCAAGATGGAGCGATACCTCCCTAGAGATGTGCATGCAAATGAGTCCAAAAGATTTATCAAGCTTGTTCAAATAATTTTATTTTTCAATATATTGTTGGGGTTCAACCTCTCTTCCCATGGTGACCATCTGTAGACCATTATTGTGAAAGATAATCTACATATCATCCCTCTAATAAAGGTAGTTAAAGGGTGTTAGGATTCTCAGAGTGATATCTGTTGAATTCTCCATCTCACAGCTTCAAGAAAAAATAATTCTTTAGAAAATATTTGAGTGTACGTACAAAAACACTTCAATTCAAATCAAACCAATTTAAACACTCGCCAACACAACATGTTAAATTTCTCTAGGTGCATCACACATGGATAGACTTATCTAGATAAAATACAGAGGGAGAAGGGAAATAATACTAGTATTTATGTGGAACCAAATTGCTTATGCTGCATCAATGGAAGATTCTGAGGGTTGAAGTTTTCCTCGACACCTTCTATGATACCATGCTAATTTTAGTGAAGCATATTATCCTCAATCGTGAATGAATTAAATGGAGGATGAAGGTTGCAAAAGAGAGACTATTCACATTAAATTGATCAATAGATTCATGGAAAAAATTACACACAGATGAGAGAAAAAATGGTAATAATAACAATACATATATAATAATTAATGTCTATGTAATGCAGTGAAACATACAATAGGTAGAATTCGATTACGTTATGGAGGATTTGAATTCAGTAACTCAAATTGATTCTAGTGATAACTCAGCGTGGGAAAATCACCACAAGAGATCACTAATGCTACTCTAGATCACTGAATCAATCTACAATAAGTTAATTGATGAGGGTAGTCGATTCAATGTTCCCAAGCTCTCTTATATCATGCAAATTGGTGCTAGGGCGATTGAGATTGAACTAACTGAAGGGAATCCACGTATAACTGAACATAAGTGAATACCTACTAGGGTCAATGTTGTATTATCCCACAATACTGAGATGGGGGGGATGAGTCAGTATTGTATTTTTCTTTTAAAATGACAAAAACAAATAATGAATCAAACATGTTAAGACACAAATTTTACCATGGAAACTTCAAAGAACAAACCACAAATTTGAACTCATTAAAAATATGAATCTACAAAATTGTTTTATCTGCTGCTAAAGAAAGGGTGCAACAACACTCTAGTTTTCCTCCTGCTACAATAGACAAGGACTTTTCCACACCCTAATTTTTTTTTCCTGCTACAATAGATAAGGGTGCTACAAAACCTAGGTTTTATTCCTACTACAATAGAAAAGGATGCTACAATACCTTTTGCAGAATTAATATCATGCTGTAGTGCCACACTACCACCCTATACTGAATATTATTAGTCTGCTTTAGAAATGCATTCACTTCTTGGACACTGTCACTCATGATCACATAAACTAGTTATTTATGTCAATCACTCTATCAATAAATACCTTAATGCTTCTTGTAGATGCATTTCTTCACCTTTGCGCCATTTCATTGATCATGCTCGTTCATGAATATTCAAATCGTGACCTTTCACATTCTTCATTTCCACAACCATCCTGAGCCATAGATTTTTTTTTAGGGATTTTTCCTAACCATATATCTAAGATAAAATGTGGATTGCAGAATGTGGATATGTGATATTTCTCAAAATGTATTTTCGTGATTTCCACATTTGTATTTTTGCACCAATAATTTCACACCGTTGATCTCCTTCGAGGTCTATGTGATTGTTGATCTGAGATGAGATGTAGATTGTGGAGCTATGATATTTCTTAAAATGTCTTTTCACAATTTTTGCATTTTTTTTTCTGCAAAAACTATTTTGCATCATTGATATCCTGCGATATCTCTGTGACTGTTGGTTTGAGATAAGATGCGGACTGTAGAATGTAGGTTTGTGAATTTTTCAACATGTAATTTTGATATTTTCATGATTTTCGTTTCTCCATAGTCGATCTCACATGGATGCTATCCTGACCATTGATATTCCGATTAAATGTGGATTATGGATCTTCACTTTTCTTTGTGCAAAAATTATTCCCCACCATAGATATTCTTACGGATTCAATCCTAATCGTTGATCTCTGATCTAATGTGGATTGCGGATCTTCACTTTTCTTCGCACGAAAATCATTCACCGTCATCTATATTTTGGATTGAGGTATAAGGATTATAAAAAATCTCAACCGTTTCTTCTATAATTCTTAGCCTTTGCTCTTTTCTCCTTTATCTTTTCGCATTTCTTTTGAACTGTCGATTTCCTTAAATCCTTCACCATAGTCGATATTCCGGAGTGTGGGATGAAGATTCTCAAAATTCTCAACCATTATTTTCACAACTCTCTGCCTTTTTTCTTTCCTCCTTATTCTTTCTTCATTTCTTTTGAACAATCGATTTCCTTAAGAGTTCACTCACGACTGTCGATCTGTCTAATCTATGGATCTTCAATTCTGACCACTACTCACTATCCATAGTTTTCCCATGTCATCAACCCTGTTACTGATTCTTGTTTTTCATTGCTAAAACCCTTTGAAATCAATTGTTAATCCTTGTAATGGATCTTTTGTCTTTTTTTATATATTTCATCATTCTACCATGTCTATTGGTTATTCCTTTGTGAGCTCCTTTGACATCAATTACAACTAGATTCTTGACAATCTCCCCCTTTTCCATTGATGGTAACATCTAAACATTAGCCCCCTTTGACAACAATGACAAAGGATAACCTGTTATGCCATTGTTGTTGCCATTTTGATATAGGATTTCCTGTCTTTGTTCTTTCTTACAACTCCCCATATCATCATACATCCCCTTGACATTTTGATTCCTTTTCTATAACTGTTGTAAGAGGATCACTCCAAACTTCCATCTAATATGCTCAAAGGCTTCCTTAGGTATTGGCTTGGTGAAAATGTCATCAACCTATTCTTTTGTGTCAACATATTATAGTTTGACAACTTCTGGGACACTTTTTCTCTTAGGAAGTGATATTTTATTGGTATGTGTTTTGTCATGGAGTGCATGATAGGGTTTTTTGACATATATGGGAATGGTATTGTCGCAATTTATTATTATCTGGTGCTCATAATTCACAAGTAAGTAATCTAGTGTCTCCTTCATCCAAATTACCATGGTACAACATGATGCAGCAGCAATATATTCGGACTCTATTGTGGAGAGTGAAATGGAAGATTTTTTTTACTTAACCATTAAACCAAACAATTTGCTAAGAAGAATGCTGCTCCAGTGGTATTTTTTCGATCATCAACACTTCCTGCCCAATCTACATCACTAAATGGTTTTAAAATAAATTCTTGACCTTTTGGGTACCATAACCCATACTCTATAGTACCTTTCATATATTTCAAAATTATTTTTACTGCAGTTACATGTTTTTCTTTAGGGATTTACTAGAACCTAGCAATCAAACCTACAGCTTGCATCACATCTGGTCTTGTATCTTTCACATATAGTAGGATTCCTATCATGGATATGTACATGGTATGAACCACTTCCAGAGACTAATTGTCCTTGCTTAATTTACAACCTGTGATCATAAGAGTACTAACAGGTTTGGAGTCTTCCGTCTTAAATCTTTTAAGCATCTCTTTGATGTACTTAGTTTGAAAGATAAAGATTGCTTTGTATGTTTGGTAAACTTGTAACCTTAAGAAGAATGTTAGTTCACCCAACATTGACATTTTGAATTCCTATTTCATTTCAGAAGCAAAGTTTACACTTAGTATTTGTAAATTTCTTCCAAATATGATTCCATCTACATAAACAACAACAATGATCATATTTTCATATTTGATTTTTAAGTAGAGATTACATTCAGTGGCCCCTCTCTTAAATCCTTGTTGTTTTAAATAGTTGTCTAGACTTGGAAACCAGGCCCTTTGAGCTTGCTTGACCCTATAAAGTGCCTTTTTAGTTTGCAAACTTAGTCTCTATTTTCTAAGAATAGGAAACCTTCAGGTTTTTCAATATAAACCTCTTCTACTATTTTTCCACTAAAAAATGCATACTTGACATACATTTTACACACTTTAAATTTTTTATGGCTTGAGCATGATAGAAACATTTTGATTTCTTCAATTATTTCCACGAGAACATAAGCTTCTTCAAAATAAATCCCTTCTACCTAAGCATATCCTTTAGATACTAATAATTCCATGTTCTGTATCACTTGACCATCTTTATTTAATTTGTTCTTGAAACCCCATTTGGTCCCTATAGCATTCTTATCTTTAGGCCTTGGGAAAAGTTCCCATGTCTCTTTTGTCTCAATCTGATCTAATTCTTTAGTCATGGCTTTGACCCATTCATTCCTTTTCCTGGCTTCTGTAAAATTTTAGGTTCCGCTATTGAGAGTAGGGTGTGTAAATTGAATGTTAGTTGTCTCCTTATTCTAACTCTAGCATTTTTTTCACCTATAGTCTATGTCTTTGGATGATTTCTTTATATCATTCTAGATGTATTTTTTTTTATGAGGTCTTGGGGAGTCTTCTTCACATTCCTGCATATATCCTTTTCTATTCATTGTTCTTCATCGTGAGTAGTTTCATCCTCTTGCAAGTCTTCCTTTTCTTCATTATTTTTATTTTCAACACTATCACGACTTCTTACTATTCTTGGTTTTATATCATCTACTATTACATCTGCACTTTCTACAATCATGTGTAACCTTTTATTCTAACATCCATTCACCTTCTTGGTGGATGAATATCTTAGAAATATTCCTTCATCAGTCCTAGAGTCATACTTGCCAAGGTCATCCTTGCTCCTTTTATTGTAACAATTACTGCAAAATAATTTGAAATATTTGACTGAGGCTGGTATTACATACCATATTTCATAAGGGGTCTTGTCCTCTATTATGTATATAGACAGTTTTGTATACTGCTTGTTTCCAATATGCATCTAACAACTTTTCTTCATTAAGTATTTTTCTTGTATCTTCTTGTACTGTTCTATTTTTCCTTTCAACATCACCATACCATTGAGGAGTCTTTGCAGCTGAAAATTATCCCATAAGGAGGGATTATGTTGATCGTAAAATTATTTATATTGCATGGTCTGGTTCCTTAATGAATTGGACATCCAACAATGGAGTCAGTTTACTTCCGGGTGTTCACACGTGCGAGTTATCAACTTGTCAAAAGTAAGACAAATGTTAGTTTGCATATTGAGATTAAAATTAGGTAAGTGTTAAAACGAAGGAATAGTGAATGTAGATGAGTTCTACAAAGAATCATAGATCCAATGGTCGGAAATCATTCTGTAATAGATCAGCCAAATTGAAGCCACAGGTAAATATACAGTTGTATTTAAGTTTCACAAGGAAATCCTGTATGGGAGTAAAGTTCCGCAATAGTTTAGAAATGAGAGGTCAAGAAGCTTTGCGCACAAGATCCAATGGTTGGGGATAATTTTTTCAAAGGATCAAAGGTCAGATGGATGAGAATAGTTCCTCAAGCAGGTTGATGATTCAGAAAAAAAGTATGGGTGCGGAATTGCAAAAAGTAGAGATTCAAAATTGTGAAAAGTTGAGTTTTTTATTTTCGTGTGGGAGCGGAAGTGTGGGTGCATAACTGCGAAATTGTGAAAAGTTGAGTTTCAGATTTCCATGTGGAAGCAAAAGTGCGGGTTCAAAACTGTGGAAATCAAAAGGTCGAAGTAGTGGAAATTTTTTTGTTTTGACTTCTACATTCTTCCATGCAGAAAATTCAATGGAAGGACCGCTGTGAGAGCGAAAAGGGAGAAATGAAAAAGATTGAAAAACTAGAAAGTTTTATTTTCTTATTGCCACAATCTGCATATAGGAAGGCCACTAGGAACATGGCAATGAAGCCCAAGTTTTGGGAAGGGAATAAGTCTGGAGGCCAGAAAATTAATGAATCCCATAGGTCGATGAAGTGAGAGGAAGACAATGTTTTGGAGAGAGGAAGTGATTCCTATGTAAAAGAAGCCAGTGGGTTTAAGGATGATGTCTTTTGTGATCTGAAAATATGAATCTCGCATATTGAAGGTGAAGCCCAGGTTCTGGGAGAGAAACACGCCCATCAACCAGAGATGATGAATCCTGAAAGAAAGGAAATCCCACAGCCAGAGATGATAATGCCAACAAGCTAACAACAGAAGAATCTCAAATACATGAGAAGATCAGAGAGTTTAATTAAGTAATTAATTGAAAATCAGTAATATAACAGATATATAATCTAGATAATTAAATAAAATAACAGATATTTGAAGAGGTGTGAAAGAGAAAAGTATGAAGTCTGTTTTGTAAAGGTGTGATGGTTTGAACTGAGATATGAAGAGTCATAATGTTGAAAGGGCATGAGTATGGTTTGAATATATGATTGAAGGATATATACACAAAAGATAAAATTGTAAGTAAAGTGTCTCCTTCACATAGATCTATGCAGCTAAAGCATAAGATAGAGACCAAAGTAGAGTAATACAAAACAAAGTTTTTAAAGAAGATCTAGAAGTCTGATAAAAATACATACAAGAGTGGAAGGGTGGTGCTAGGGTAGGATACATATCTACAATGACGTCTTAGCCTCCTTCCACTAGTGGTTGTAGAATCATGGTATTGGCGTGTCTTTGTGTGTACGTGTAGGAAGAAACTAGGGTGTGGTTGCATTTTTCAAGAGTGGCTGAGAAACTTGGGGATTGTGGTCACCATCAAGTGGGTGCTTGCAAATAACTATTGTATATTGTAAGAAAAATGTTTTAAATATAATAGAAATGTGTTTGTAGTTTACCTTATTGGGTACCACATTAAAATGTTGTGTCCAATTTTTTTTTTTACAATTGCTAAAATAAAAGAAATTGTGTTTAAATTTTTTTCATGGATTCTCCCCCCCCCTCCCCCCCTTAGTGACAAGACCTTATCCAAAAATTGGTATTATAGCGAGATCCTTCACCACAATTTAACCATTGGAAGGAATATCCTATTACAACGACTATGGATTGTGATATGAATATGTCAATAAGGGTCCCCAGATTTGATGGTGAATACCATGTATTTTGGAAGATTAGAATGAAAACCTATCGGATTTCAATTGGTATGGAAGTTTGGGAATTACTTGAATAAGGATATAATTTTGCAAAAGACACTCCCATAGAAGCAGAAGAAAGGAAGAAATTTTGGGAACATGTAAAGGCCTTAAATACATTATAGGCTAGAATAAGAAAGAAGGTTCTTGCAAACGTACTGAATGGAAAAGGATAAACAATAGATATGATGGCATATATGATGGCAAGGCATGGCATCACATAGATGATGAGGTGGAATGAAGATGAAGTCATTGTTGCATTATGGAAATTCACTCTGGAGAAATATGACAAAATGGTGAAAGTCGGGAAATATGGCAAGTTTGACTAAGTATGGAAAAATTAATTAAAATTGGTCCTTGCTTCCTTAAGAGAATTCCCACCATAATTCATGATTTGAGAATAATGATCACACCATGGTACAATCATATTTCTTGTTATTTTAGCTACCTAATCATGATTTTAGTTTGATTCCATCACTTCTGGTGACAAATTTCTAGGCCTTCCAAAATAGAGGTTTGTGCTAGAGCATGTAAAAGTGACTAAATGCCCGCCACAAATCAGAAGATTGAAATAAATTCTCGCAGCATATGTCTAGGGTGTATCTTGGTCATTTGTATACCCAACCATGGTCCCGATTGGTTAAAATAATCTATGAGGAATAAAATATGGATCTGCCAAAATAAATAAAATGTATTAGGCATTAAAGATAGAAATTTGACTCAGTATCAAATTCACAAGTTTGAGAAACCATTTGAGGATTCCCACAAGGAAGGATTCTATTGATGATAAAATTATTCATATCGCATGGTCTGGTTCCTTAATGAATTGGATATCCAAGCATGGATTCAGTTTACTTTCGGGTGTTCACACGTGCAATTTATCAACCTCTCAAAACTAAGACAAATGTTAGTTTGCAAGTTGGGATTAAAATTGGCTAAGTGTTAAAACAAAGGAATTGTGAATGTAGATAAGTTCTAGAAAGAATCATAGATCCAATAGTCGACAATTGTTCCACAATAGATCAACTTCCAAAAAGAAGCCACAGGTAAATCTACAACTATATTTATGTTTGAGAAGGAAATCGTGTATGGGAATAAAGTTTCGCAATAGTTCATCAATGAACGGTGAGGAAGCTTCGCACACAAGATCCAATGGTTAGGGATAATTTTTGCAAAGGATCAAAGATCAGACAGATCATAATAGTTCCTTAATCATATCGATGGCTCAGAAAAAATAGTATGGGTGCAAAAGTGCAAAAATAAGAGAGTCGAAATCGTGAAAAGTTAAGTTTTCAATTTTTTTGTGGGAGTGAAAGTGCGGGTGCGTAACCATGAAATTGTGAAAAGTTGAGTTTCTGATTTCCATGTGGGAGAGGAAGTCTGGATTCCAAACTATGGAAATAAAAAGGTTAAAGTCATGGAAAAATTTTGTTTCGACTTTTGGATTCTTCCTTACGAAAAATGCAAGTGCAGAAACACAATGACAGAAGGACCACTATAGGAATGGAAAGATAGAAAGGAAAAAGTCCAAAAAACTGGAAAGTTGTGTTTTTCGATTGCCGCAATCCACATATAGGAAGGCTAGTGCCCGCATGGTAATAAAGCCCTTTTTTTGGGAAGGGAATAAGTCTGCAGGCTAGAAAATTAATCAAGCCCATAGGTTAGTGAAGTGAGAGGAAGTGATGCCTACGTAAAAGAAGCCAATAGGTTTAAGGATGATGTCTGCTATGATGTGAAAATATGAAGCCCTCATAATGTAGGTGAATCTTGGGTTTTGGGAGAGAAACATGCCCAACATTCAGAGATGATGAAGCATGAAAGAGAGGAAATCTCGCAGCCAGAGATGATGAAGCATGAAAGAGAGGAAATCTCGTAGCCAGAGATGATAATGCCAACAAGCTTACAACAGAAGAATCTCAAAGACATGAGAATATCAAAGATTTTAATTAAGTAATTAATTGAGAATAACTAATATAACAGATATATAATCTAGATGATTAAATAAAATAACATATATTTTGAAGAGGTGTGAAGGAGAAAAGCATGAAGTCTGTTTTGTAAAGGTCTGATGGTTTGAACCGAGATATTTAGAGTCACAATGTTGAAAGGGTATGAGTATGGTTTGAATAGATGATGGAAGGATATATAAAAAAGATATCAAATTGTACGTAAAGTGTTTCTTCATCTATATCTATGCAGCTGAATCATACGATAGAGACCCAACAAGAGTAACACAAAACAAAGTTTTTAAAGAAGATCTCGAAGTATGATAAAAATATGTACAAGGGTGGAAGGGTTGTGTTAGGGCATGATACATATCTGCAAGGAGGACTTATCCTTCTTTTAGTAGTGGTTATAGAATCAAGGTATTGGTGTATCCTTGTCTATACGTGTAGGCAAAAACTAGGGTGTGGTTGCATCCTTCAAGAGTGGCCGAGAAACTTGGGGATTGTGGTCTTCATCAAGTGGGTGATTTCAAATAACTATTGTATATTGTAAAAAAAAAGTTTCGCAGATAATAGAAATGTGTTGGTGGTTTACCTTATTAGGTTCAGAATTTAAACATTCTATCCAAATTTTTTTTTACAGTTGCTAAAATAAAAGAAATTGTGTTTAAATTTTTTTCATGAATTCACCACCCCCCCCCCCTTAGTGACAAAACTATATCCAACAATTTCTATCAGAGCAGGATCCTTCACCATAGCTTAACCATTGGAAAGAATATCCTATTACAAGCACTATGGATCATGATATGAATATGTCAATAACGGTCCCCATAATTGATGGTGAACACCATGTCTTTTAGAAGATTAGAATGAAAACCTATCTGATGTCGATTGGTCTCAAATTTGGTCATTAGTTGAATAAGGATATAATTTTGCAAAAGACACTCCCACAGAACTAGAAGAAAGGAAAAAATTTTGGGAACATGTAGAGGGCTTCAATACATTACAAGCTGGAATAACTAAGAAGGTTCGTGCAAGTGTACTGAGCTGTAAAAGTGCAAAAGAGGTCTAGGAAAAATTGGAAACCATATATGAAGGAGATTCCAAAGTAAATATGGAAAAACTTCAATCTCTCAAACTACAATATGAAAGTATAAGAATGAAGGATGAAGAAATTATTTTAGAGTACTTTGAAAGAGTTCAAAATCTTGTTAATTCAATAAAAGTTTTGGGAGTAGAAGTACCAGACTATGAGTTAGTTGAAAAGGTACCAAGAACACTTCATATGGCATATAATCCCAAAGTATCCACTCTTGAATACCGAGAGAATCTAGAAGATATTACCATAGATGAATTGTATGTAATCCTCATAGCCTATGAATTAATACTAGGTATTGATAATCTCCCAAAAGGAGAAGAAACTTTCAAGGTGATCAAGAAAAAAAATTAGAAGAAAAAAACTCGGACGAACTATAATGAAGAATCTAATGTAGAAGAAGCAAGCTTCCCTTCAAAGTTTTTAATTGTGCTATAATTGGGCACTTCCAAGTCAAGTGTACTTATCGCAAGGAAGATTCTGAAGATCAAGGCGACAAAAAGAAACAATACAAGAAAGAACAAAAAATCCGCTATAATAAAAATTACAAAGGAAAAATTAATTTCTACTCAAAATAATAACACAATGGTTCATCTAAGATTAGAGATGATGAAGTCCTTTTTCTAGGTATTGAAGAGTCTAATGAGATAGAATAAATTAAGCATAAGGGAGATTCAGAAGATGAAGAAAATGATGAGGAATATGAAACACCAAATTTAAGAGGAAAATATGATAGAAGAAAGGATGGAGAAGTGTATTAAAGAAAAAAAACTAATCTATGAAAGAATGGAGGTAGAATTAGCTCACTTAAGAAAAAAGATGATGAAAAAATTATTCAAACTAGATATGAAAATAGTTCTGAAATTTTAGATGAGATTATAACCACACAGAGATATCCAAGTAACAAAAATGGAATAGTTTATTCTCAAAAAGAAAGTTTAGTTAGCTCAAAATATTATGCATCTTATCTTCTCATTACATTCAAGAAGAAAGAGGAAGACAAGACAAGGAATGATCAGAACTCCAGAAGATCATTTTAGACCATCAAGAAGGAATTTAAGACAACTCAAAAGAAGGTTTATCAAAACATGTATCCTCACATTTTCCTTGGTTATTGTTTTTCATGCTCTAACTTTGGACACAAAGCTATGAATTATAGATCATATGAAATGAAAAGTTTGAAGGTTAAAAACTATAACCTCAAATACAATTAGACAAATGGTCAATTGAAGAGAAGAAATTATAACTCATTTGCACCTCTACAAGAAATTAATTTAGACTGCTTCAATTGTCATCACTATCAACCTAAAGAAAGAAATTGCAGATTAAAGGAAATATCAAAAATACCAAAGGACATTAAATAGAAAAAGAATTTTTGGAAAGAAAGAACATTAAAGAGGAATGTTTGACTACCCTGAAAAAACAAGATAAAGAAGATATCTGGTGTGTTGACAATGATCATTCAAAATACTTGACAGGATATGATGACAAGTTTCTGAAAAACCAGAAGGAACCTCATGGAAAGAGTTGTAGAAGAAAGGAAGATTCCAAAGATATAGAGAAAACCAATATTTCAAATACCAAAAATATTTCCCAATATGATGAGGGTTTTAATAGTGTTGTAGATATGATTGACATTCATTATGATGGAAATAAAGTTGAGGAAGAATGAATTAGTGATAGATGTGGAACTAAAGATGAGTGTTTTCTCTAAAAAAATCCCACATAACATAGTTCAGAAGTGAACGGTCACGAAGCTTCCTGCACAATATCCAATGGCTAGGGATAAGCTGCACAAAGGATCAAATATCAAACAACTGAGAATAGTTCCAAAAGGAGATTGACGGTTTGAAAAATAAGTATGGTCATGCAACTACGAAAAGAAGAGAGTCAAAATCGTAACAAGTTGAGTTTTTGATTTATGTGTGGGAACTGATGTACAGCTGCAGAACTGTGAAATTGTGAAAAGTTGAGTTTTCATTTTCCATGCGGGTGCAAAACTACAAAAATAAAAAGGTCGAAGTCATGGAAAATTTGTTGTTCCGACTTCCGTATTCTTCCCTACAAAAAAGGAAAGTGTGAAAAGGAAATCGCATAAAGACAATGACGGAATGACTATAGCAGGAGAGGAAAGGTGGAAAGGAAAAAGTCAAAAAAAAATGGAGATTTATGTTTTTCGATTGCCACAATCCCCGTGTAGAAATACTAGTTCCCACATGGTAATGAAGCATGCGTTTTGGGAAGGGAAGAAGTCCACAGGCCAGTAAATTAATGAATCTCGCAGTTCAGTGAAGTGAGGAAGAAAGTGTTGTGGAGAGAGGAAGTGATGCCTATGTAAAATAATCCATAGGGTTTAAGGATGATGTCTGCTGTGATTTGAAAAGATGAAGCCCGCAAATGGACGATGAAGCCTGAGTTTTGGGAGAGAAACATGCCCTGGAACCAGAGATGATGAATCCTAAAATAAAGGAAATATCGTAGCCAGAGATGGTAATGCCAACAAATTTACAATTGGAAGAATATCAAAGACACGAGAATATCATAGAATTTAATTAAGTAATTAATTAAAAACCAGTTATATACGAGAGATATAATCTAGATGATTAAATAAATTAACAGAGATTTGAAGAGGTCTGAAGGAGAAAAGCATGAAGTCTGTTTTTTAAAGATGTGATGTTTTGAACAGAGCTCTAAAGAGTCACAATGTTGAAAGGGTGTGAGTATGGTTTGAAGAGATGATTGAAGGATATATAAACAAAATATCATATGGTAAGTAAAGCATTTATGTCATACCGATCTATGCATCTGAAGCATAAGAGAGAGACCAAAGTAGAGTAACAAGAGGTAGAGTTTTTAAAGAAGATCTGGAAGTATGATAAAAATACATACAAAGGTTGAAGCGTGGTGCTATGGAAAACTACATTCCTGCAAGGATGTCTTAGCCTCCTTCCAGTAGTGGCTGGACAATCAGGGTATTGGTGTATCCTTTTCTGTAGGTGTAGGAAAAAACAAAGGTCTAGGTGAATCCTTCAGTAGTGGACGATAAACTTGGCAATTGTAGTCTCTAGCAAGTGGGTGGTTGCAAGTAACTATTGTATATTGTAAAAAAAAAGTTCTGCAGATAATAGAAACATGTTGTTGGTTTACCTTATTGGGTTCAACGTTAAAACATTATGTCTGAATTTTTTTTTCATTTTCTAAAATAAAAGAAATTGTGTTTAAATTTTTTTCATTGACTCATGCCCCCTTCCCCTCTCAGTGACAAGACTTGATCCACCATACATATATTAAAAAAATCCTTGAACTCAGTTGAAGTAAACTTTCCCCCGTTGTCTGATCTAAGACATTTGATTTTCATATATGTCTCATTTTCAACAATTACCTTGAATATTTTGAACTTCTCAAAGGATTCTGATTTTTCTTTGAGAAATGTCACCAAATTCATCCTTGTGTAATCCTCAATTATCAACATGAAATAATATTCTCCTTATAGGATTTTAGTTCTTATTGTTCCACATATATTCGTGTGCACCATTTCTAGAGGATCTGAGGTCATATGTTCTTTTGTTTTAAAACTAGATCTAGTTTTCTTCATATGTTGACAATGTTTACAAACTGAGTTTAGTGGTCTTACCATTTTAGGCAAGTCTCTTACAACTTCCTTCTTACTTATTTTGATGAGATTGTCAAAATTTAAATGTCTGAACCTTCTATTCCATAACCAACTTTCATCAACCATACTTATGTAACATTGATTTTCATTTTCTAGGATGTATATATTGTTTGAGTTTCTTATATCAATGACAACAACAACTCCTGAGTCCTTTTTCTTGATTTCACTTTTCTCTAAGTCAAAAATATAGATGTTCCCTTGATCGCATGTTTGACTTACACTGAGGATATTAGGGTTGATTTTTTGTACTAGCAATATATATTTTTCTTTTTCTTGTTATTAACAACATCTGTTCATTTTCCAATTATCTTGGAAGACATATTGTCTCCAAATGTGACTTTACCATTATTATCTTTTAGTTTTATGAATTTTTTTCGGTCACCTTTCATGTGTTTTGAACACCCACTATCAAAGTGCCATAAATTTTTTTATTTTGTTACATGTAGAGAAATCAGGGAACTTTCCTTTTCTTTCGTGTCCCTCCAATACTTCTTCTATTTTTTGTCTTGAGACTTAATTGTAACAATCTTCCTCGTAGGAGTCATCAGTTTACAATCTCTTGCCATATGTCCATGGTTATTACATTTGTAACACTCTATGTCATATTTTTAAAGAAGTGTAAAAAGGTTCTGATTTCCTTTTGGTTTGTTACTTCATGGCTTCTTCTTGTATTTATGAACCTTCCCATAAGCTCTACAATTTCAGGCTTTATGACCAAAGTTATTAGAAGAGTAAAAATAACCTAAAGGATCTGCTGGTATATATTTGGTCTCTTAGGCACCATATTATTCTTGTTTTTATCTTGAGAGTTTATGGCATCTTTATTTCTCTCTTCTTTTTTTATTGGACTCTTTAGTTCTTAGGCATAGCTTTTCTTATTTCCTACTTTATTAGTGAAACAAAGACATTATGGCTTCTTTTATTTGTTAAAACCCAATCGATATCTATCACTTGATTATCTTTGGCTATTTAGGATGTCATTTAGAATCCTTCAGTTGTTTTGAAACTTTAATTTGACAGATCCTTCATCAAGATTTTTCTTGAATTGCATGATATCTTCTTCAAGTCTCTTAGAATCCTATATTCTTCTTTTGAGCTCCAAATTTAGGTCCTCCTCAATCCTTTTGGCATATAGAAGTTGACACTCCAACTTACTAATGACATGATTTGACTGTCTGTATTTGTTTTTGCATTTCTTAAGTTCTTCAAGAGCACTAACAAGTTCAACTCTTAATTCTACTTCTCCTTCCACATGTGAGTCACTATTTCAACCCTGAGTATTTAGACCCATGAATTGAATTTCAGTTTCTTCATCTTCACTTGTATCTACATATTCACTATCTTCCATGTTGTAAACAATTTTCTTTTTCTCATAGGACTTGACTTCTTGTTTCTTGTCTTACCCTTTTTGAACTTTAAAGTTTCTCACTCATCATTATCATCTTTTTTAGGGTAAGTACATTTTGAAGCAAAATGTCCAATTCTTCCATAGTTAAAACATTCCAGGGGTAAATTTCCTTCATATTGGTGAATACCATTCTCAATTTTCTTAATAAAAATAGCTTCCTCATCATCTAGGTTCTTTGATTGGATTTTGGATGAGGATTTAAATGTTGCTTCTTTTTTTGAGGATTCATTTAGTCTCCTTCTCATGTCATATGCAATGAGGATTCCATGTAGTTTATCTACTGTCACAAGGTCAATATCATCTCGTTCCTCTAGGGTGGATATTTTTGAGCCATACTTCGTTGGAAACAATCTTAGTACCTTACCAACCACTTCTCTTTCTTTTAATTTTCCTCCAAGACCTCCAATAACATTGACAACCTTATCTAATCTTAGAAGGTATTCCCCAATATTTTCTTATTCTTTCATTTTAAGTCTCTCAAACATAACTTTATATGTTTGAACCTTGTATTCTTTGACTTTAGATTCCCCTTAATAGATAATTTCTAACTTATCTCGAGATTTTTTTCCTGTCTTTCATCGCATAAATTTTGTAAATACAGAGTTTTTCAATCCATTCAGGATTGAATTTAGGACTTCGGCATTACCTTCATATTGGGATAGTTCCACACTATTTCTAGGTTCTTGGTCTTCTATTGTATACTCCTTTTTAGTTGCTGCCAAAACCTTCCATCCAAGGGACATCAGATGGAACTTCATTCCCACACTCCAGTATGCATAATTTTCACTTATGATTAATGAAGGATTGTTAGTGGCTAATCCTTCTTCTTTATCCATACTATTTTTTAAATAGGATCTTCATTCCAGTTCTTAAGTTGTGGTGAAGGAACCTACTCTGATACCAATTGTTTGATTATCCCACAATACATAAAGCGGGAAGGTGAATCCGTATTGTCTTTTTATTTTAAAATAAAAAAACACACAATGAATCGAATAGGTTAAGACACGAATTTTATCATGAAAATTTAAAAGAGAAAACCACCAATTAAAACTCATTAAAAAGATGAATCTACAAAATTGCTTTATCTACTGCTACAGAAATGATGCAACAATAGTCTGGGTTTTTTCTTGCTATAGACAAGGATGCTGCAACACGCTAAATTTCTTTTCCTTCTACAACAAACAAGGGTGCTACAACACCCATGGTTTCTTCTTGCTACAACAGACAAGGATTCTAAAAATTCCTTTGTAGACATTATATCCTCCCTTACCATCGCCCTGCCACCCTAGACTGAATTTTATCACTCTTCTTTAGAACTACATTCACTTCTTGGAATCTATCACTCACAATCACAAAGATGACTTATTTCCTTCAGTCATTATGCCGTTAAATACATTTACACTTCCCGTTGATGCATTTCTTCACCATTGCGCCATTTCATCGATCGTACCTCTTCATGAATATTCCAGTCCTGACCTTCTGCATTTTTCATTTTTGCTAGCATCCCGAGCCATTGATTTTATTTAGGTATTTTCCATGACCATAGATATGAGATAATATGCATATTTTAGAAATGCGGATCTATGATATTTCTCAAAATGTATTTTGTCCATTTTTCATAGTTTCTTTTCGCCACCAACCGTTCCACACCATTGATCTCCTTTGAGCTCTCCGTGACCATTTATCTAAGAAAAGATGTGGATTGTGGAACTGTGGTATTTCTCCAAATGTCTTTTTCGCAACTACGCAGTTGTTTTTCTGCACCAACCGTTCCACGCCATTTATCTCCAGTGAGCTCTTTGTTACCATTCATCTGAGATAAGTTGAAGATTATGGAATGCAAGTTTGTGACTTTTTCAACATGTCATTTAGACATTTCTGTGATTTTCTTTTCTGCACAAACATTTTTTCATCGTCGATCTCACGTCGCTACCATCGTGGCCATTGATCTTACGATTACATGTGGATTGTGGATCTTTAGTTTTCTTTGTGTGAAAATTAATACCCACCATAGATATTCTTGCATTTTAAATCGAACCGTTGATATAAGATATAATGTGGATTGTGGATCTTCACTTTTGCTCACACATAAATCATTCACCATCACCTATCTTGCAGATTATGGTATGTAGATTCTAAAAAATCTCAATTGTTACTTCTGCAATTCTCCTCCTCTCTTCTTTCTTCCTTACGGTTTCCACATTTTTTCTTGAACCGTCAATTTACTTAAATCATTCACCGACACCGATATTCCAAAGTGCTGGTTGTGGATTCTCAAAAATATCAATCCTTGTTTTCACAATTCTCTTCATTTCCACTTTCCTCCTTCTTCTTTCTGCACTTCTTCTGAACCGTCGATTTCCTTGCGTCTTCACTTGTGACTGTCGATCTGTGTGATCCATGGATCTTCAATTCTTACAACTATTGTCTTTGCATATTTTTCCCCTATCATGGACCCTATTAATTATATTCCTTTGTCATTGCTGAAACCATTTCACATCAATTGATAATCCTTGTAATAGATCCTTTGTCTTTTACTGATTTCATCATGCTACCATGTATGTTGGTTATTCCTTTGTGAACTCCTTTGACATCGATGACAACTTTATTCTCAACAGCTTCAAGAAAAAATAACTCTTCAGAAAATATTTGAGTGTACAAACAACAACACTTCAATTGAAATCAAACCAATTTAAACACTCACCGATTAAACATGTTCATTTTCTCGGGGTACATCACACATGGCTAGACTTCTCTAGATTAAATAAAGAGGGAGAAAGGAATGAATAGCAGTATTTATGTGGAACCAAATTTCTTATGGTGCACTAATGGATGTTTTTGAGGTTTGAAGTTTTCCTCGACAGCTTCTCTTATACCATGCTAATTTTAGTGAAGCATAGTATCCTTAGGCCTGAATGAATTCAATGGAGAATGAAGATTGTAGAAGAGAGACTATGCAATGTAAATTGATTAATAGATTCATGGAAAAAATTACACACACATGAGGAAAACATGGTCATAATAGAAATACATGAATAATAATTGATGTCTCTGTAATGCAGTAAATCATACAATAGGTATAATTCAATTACCTTAGGTGGGATTCGAATTCACAAACTGAAATTGACTATGTTGCTAACTCAGTGTCCGAAAATCACCACTAGATCTCACTAATTCTACTTTATATCACTGAATCATTCTACAATAAGTTAATTGATGAGGGTAGCTGAGTTAGTGTCCCGAATCTCCCTTATATCATGCAAACTGGTGCTAGGGTGACTGAGAGTGAACTAACTAATAGGAATTAGAGCATAGCCAAACATAAATGAATACCTACTATGGTCAATTATTGGGCACTATTGGTGGCACTCAAAGTGGTTTCCTAAATTATAGGGATTTGTGCCTAGAGCTCATAAACTCTTGAAAATAGGAGAAGTGAGTGGTAGGTGGCTCCTAGGTGTGTCACCCATGCACTAGTGAAGTTGTAATTGTTTATTGAGTTTCCATTGATGGAAATCATGTATAGTCATTGATTCCAACATGTCTTGGTTCCCATTGAGGAGCTCCGAGGGTTAATTAAGTTTGAGTGTATAAGGAGACATTTTGATCTTATCCAAGCCCCAGTTTGAAGCCCTTAGAGCCCTTTTGACAATGGAAAAAGATTTGAACACCTTGTATAGTGTTTAAGTACCCCAACAATGTTTTACAATTCCCAGTTGTTTCTTAGGTTCCCCAATACCCCAAATTGAGCCACAATACCCTACAAAAGTGTCCTTGGTGTTGGAATATATTAAATCCACTCAATACTTATGATAAAATAATTAATCATTATTCTATTAATTTGCTATCAACTAGCTTAATTAACTGGCATCCACTTGCACCGTAAAGTAAACACATTCCATCTATACCCAGGGAATGTTTTATTTCTGATTCTTGGTTGATCTTGACCACTTTATTGACTCCCAGAATTACTAACAACGCTTTACCACAGATTCTTCCTTACTATGCTTTATCTTACTTTTTTGTGGATAAGGTAAAGCTAGTTAACTAGGAAACATTGTTCTTTTGTTTCCAAACCATCCTTCATGACTTTCTCTCCATTTTCAAGGATTATCATGTTTTTCCATCACTCTTGACAAATCACTCATGATTTTTCTAATTCGTTAGGTCCTTGACTGATTTGGGAACTGCTTTAGCCACCTATGGGGGCTTACCATGTTTTTTTAAGTAAGTATTTTTTAGCTTTATGACTTTTCTCCATGCAAATCTATATTAATTTATAAGGATTCTTTACCATTGTAATAATATCAATTATCATTGATTGATCATTCATTAATGTGTGTTCATTATTCCTCTTCTTCTCTCCTTATGGAAATTCTCTACACTTCCTAGTGAGGTTAATTGTGTGCTTAGATTCTGAGCTTGTTTATGGAATTATTTCTACCATGAAATATTTAGAATTCCAACATGGTATTAGAGCTTTGGGAGCTCATCAATTAATTTTTCCTTTCATATTTGCATCTTTATTTGTAGGTGAAACAACTTCAATATGGATTGAAAGTTCCTCTACTATCTCCTTTCAACTATGCTGATTGGAAGCAAAAGATGAGCGCATACATGAAGAGGAAATGTCTCTTTGATGTCTCCATTGGTGCTTTGAGAGAACCTAAGTCGTATGAAGAGAATATTGACTCGATGAAATTTTTTGATAGAGATTATGGAATCATGTGCTTGGAAATGTCTCCAAATATACATCATCTCATGTGCTTGGAAAATTTTGGAATAAGCTTTTTGTGTGCGAGAAGTAGAAGACGAAGCATGGAGTGAACCCAACATCTCCTCATGTGCTCTCTCTCAATATGACTTGTCCTCTACATTCTTTGATGAAGTTATTTATGATGAAGAATTTTCTCATATAGTTCATGTTGTTTGTACCCTCTTTGATTCGAATGCTTCCTCCCTTAATGAAGAAGCAAATATTGAAGAGAAATATTTATATGTTTCTCTTGAAGATACTAATGATGACTCAAAGAAGTGACAGATGGATATGCTATTTTTATTCATGATTCACTCCCACATTCATTGTTCTCTATCTCTTCTATCTTAGATTCTGAGATCTACCTATCAGATCCTTCACACTTTGTGCATACCTCTCTCATTGATGGTGCACAACCCACTGAATTTTAGGTTTTTTTTTTAGCCATATCAAGTCCTATTAGTTTATTTCCACTTAACATACTTAATCTCTTGTGATTTTACATCTCCTCATGTGTTCTTGGCATCATTCCAGAGAGCCTCCTCAAACATTTTTAACATGTCCCTCCTTCCTAATTTCATACTTCTACCAAAGAGGATTCTGATATGCTTATATGTGATCTTTGATTCTGTAGAAGCTAGATCAACCCATGGATCCCATGCATTTGCACTCTTTGATAGTATGCCTTCACTCTATTCCTACATAACCACTTGAACATATCATCTCTATGTGAATTAAGTGGGAGGAATTAAACATTCGCTTGGACAGTCATTTCACCTATATGGAGCTCATTTCATATCTATTGGTTCGAAGCTTAAGTAATTACATCATCTTTGAGCCGATTACACCTCTCAAGAGCTTCCTTCATATCATTCGATCTCAGTTGTTCTAGATGGTCCTAGCTTCCATCCTACACCTATCCTTGATCTAGGTGAGCATATTTCTCCTCTTCCCAAGAAGAAGATTCCTCCAAACATTATCATCTACTTTGGAGCAACATCAACAACATTTTTTATTTTCCTCTCATGTCCTATCTTGAGGGAGGATTTTCCCCATGTGGTTTTGCATCTTTCTTTATCTTTTTTGGACATAATAATTGTAAAAGGGTGGCCATATCCTTACATTTGGGCTTTAGATACACCTATATTTTAGACATACCATTATAAATTCAGAATTAAAGCGGGGTGTTGGAATATATTAAACCCACTCAATACATAGGATAAAATAATTAATCATTGTTTGATTAATTATCTACCCACTAACTTAATAAGTTGGTATCTGCTTGCACCTTAAAGTCAAGATAAGCCATCTATACCCCATGTATTCTTTATTTCTAATTCTTGGTTCATCCTGACCACTTTATTGACTCCCAGAATAAGTGAAAATGATTTACAACAGATTCTACTTTAGTATGTTTTATCCTGATTTTTATGTGGATATGGTAAAGCTAGTTAACTATAAAAATCGGTTATTTTGTTTCCAACCCATCCTTCATGACCTTCCTCTATTTTCCAGTATTAGGATTTTTTTCCATGACTCTTGATAACGGACTCATGCTTTTGCTAAATCATGAGGTCCTTGACTAATTTGGGAAGTGCTTTAGCCATCTATTGGGGTTTACCATATTTTGGTAAGTCAACCTTTTTGAGATTTATGAGTTGTCTCCATACAACTCTATTTTTCTTTATAAGGATGTGTTAACATTGTAATAATATGAATTATCATTTATTGATCATTCATTAATGTGTGTTCATTATTCCTCTTCTTCTTTCCTTATGCTAATTCTCTATACTTCCTAGTGAGGTCAATTGTGTGCTTAGATTCTTAGCTTGTTTATGGAATTCTTGCTACCATAAATGATTCACAATTCCAACACTTGTTGGGTTGAAAAAGTTACAAGAGTCCAAATGACCCTTTCAATGGTCATTTGTGTTTATTGAGGTCATGGTATTCCAGGAGAATTTCTAGAAACCCCACAGGTGATGTCATGATGTATCTTGATGTATCTTGATCCTTGGAGGTATCTTGGTGTGGCTGAGGTGGTTGAATAAGCATATGAATCTCCTTTCTTGATGAAGAATCCCTGATGATTCCCTTGGACACATATTTGATGGCTTAATGGTTTTTGTCCCCTTAAAGGTGATCTTGTGGTCATTAATGACTTGATGAAGACTTGGAACCCTTGCTGAAGATCTCGATGCCCATGTATATATTTTTGGTGTCATGGAACCCTTGGATATGTTAATTATACATGAAAAGGTTTTGCACCCACATAAATGGAGGTATGATGACCCTTGGACACTATATGATCATTGATGGTGCCTTTGGAAATGATTTGAGTTTTGGAATCCTACATATATGGTGGTTTGTAATCCCATGATAGTTGGAGCCTTTGATGGAATCTTGGTCATGGTTCCCTCATCACTTGGTGATGGATTCCTATGTAGTGGGTTTGAATTCCATGGATAGTATCTTGTTTAAATATTATATGATATATTTGAATGAGTCATTGAAACCCTTGCATGTGGTGGGTTGGGTCTTAAACCATGGCGATGTATGGTCCTATTTTTGGTTACATGGGTATTGGAATGTATATGGAGGTAGATCCCACAGACATTCCTTAATATGTTGAATAATACTTTGAAACTCTTGTAGTTGGTGGTATGGCCTTTGGCACCGTCATGTGTGGGGTCTTTGACGTCCTTGACATATTGAAGTATTTAAGGGTATTAGAATAAGAATTTGCAAATTAACCCATCATAGAGAGCTATTCCTCATCAATCCATTTCCTTTGATATGTGGAGAATATTCTAACTTCTTATGGTTGAAAATGTATGAATTTTTTAACTTGGTCCACTCCACCTTTTTTTGTGAGCCGACCAAACAAAACATAATTTAATTATTTGTAATTTTGAATTGCATTCAGACCAAGGTAATAACTTTCCTCCACAACATATATAAATAGAATATCAAATATTTCATTTTTTTCATCATTAATTCTCTCAGGAATTTCGCAACTATCAAAGAAAACTACGAAATTTTGTGAAGGAGAAATTTTTGGGCATCTTCGCTAAAATTGGCATAATTTTCTCATACAAAATCAAAATTACAGAATTCCTGGCTTAGTCAAAATATTGTTACAAGGAACATGCGATGACATAATCTAGAGTTTATTTTGGTTTATCTAATGTTTCTTCATCTTACGATCTTCAAAAAGGTATGGCTCATGCTTCTGGGTTTCTCTTATGGTGGCACCTGTCTCTCATGGATATAGCTCATATTTGATCTTAGTATGTGAGGCTATATATTCATATATACCTTTGAATTCATTGAATATGATATGGAGGCTATGTTGATGGTTATCTTGGCATGATCTTGATATAGGTACTGATGATTATCTTGGATATTGTTGGCATATATCTTGGTGTTTATCTTGATTGTCGTATAGTGTAGTATTGAATGAGAAGTTAACATGTAAGTAAGAGATATTGTGCGTGATTTATTTGATCAACCTTAGTGTTTTCTTTGAAAACTAGTTTGACAAGTGTTGATCATTGTCTTTTTACCTAAGTGGATCTGGATGGTTATTGACTATTAATAACAACATTTGACAATATTGTAAGTGACTATTTTCTTGATATTTTTTTATGACTTGATCAATTTGTGTCTAAGAGTTTATGAGATTGACTGAGTTTGACATAGTTGGTTAAGTTTTGGCTGATTTTAGTTGGTTGAGGTATATCATGTTTAACTATAAAATATTCCTTGACTGTGATTGAGGTTGGTTGTGTGTCATTGAGTTGAGTGTGATTGGGCATAATTTGTTTGATTGTATGTGAAGTCTCTTGGTTTCTCAAATGTGTCTCTTGATGAACTAGGAAAAATAAGAAAGGTTGGTTAACTGTCAGAGAACTTGATTAGATTAACACAAGTATATGGCTGATTTGGCATAGGTACACAAGCATCTTGGTACATGTTGGTTCAGTTGAGAAAGATTAACACAAGATTCCTTATGTGCAATTGGTTTGGCTCATATTGGTTGAGTTGTTTGAGCAGTTGGTTTGACCTATGAGGACTGAGTTTAGTGTGAAGACTCAGATTGAATGAGTCAGATGATGTGAGAAACATATTTATTTGTACAACTTTATTGGAATGTTGATTATATAGGTTGATGAGCATTGTGATAAAATGGAAAATGATGAGTTGAGGAGTAGTGGTCAGATGATGAGAAGTGGTTAGTAGTACTAGTGGTTGTGTAGTGTGGTACATATTGTGTAGTGTATTACATGTATTGATTAGCAGGTTCAAATGATCAGTGTAGTATTGCTTCAACAATTTCTATCTTCATATCATGGTGGCAGGACTGGGAAATGAAAGGGGGTTGTAACATCCTTCCCATTATAGCCAAAAAACTAGGGAGTTATAAATTCCTTCAAGTTGTATCATCCTTCCAGTTGTAGCTAGAGCATTGAATTCATTGTAATAATGGGTTCGTTTTCTCCTTCCAATTATTCTAGAAAAATTTTATAAAGGTTTCTCTGGTTTTCCCCCTAGGACTTAGGTTCCCAGGTAAAATCTGGTGTTCTTTGTTTCATGGTATGCTTCTGATGTGATGATGATATGATAATGATGATATAATGTTAATGTGATAATTCACAATATTGAATATGTTTTCAATTGTTAATAAAAATAATAGAAGATGTGCACACTGATTCACCCACCTCTCTCAGTGTAACTCGTGTGTCCAATAATGACCTCCTAAGCTAGAAAAATATAAAATAGAGTATGTGGACAAAGGGCATAATAATTAATAATCATAACACTCCAACCATATCGAATAAAAACATAAATAATAGGAACAATTCAAACCCTCACCCCTTCTTATTCACATCCTCTTTCCTCCAACCCTTTTAACAAAATGGTTAGTGCATGAAATTGTTGGACCTTTTGGATGCAGCTGAATTTTTCAAAAAGTAATGATTTTTTTACTATGATTTTTTCTTCTCAACCATTTATTTAGAAAATTAAATATTTCACTAATAGACACTTACATCTACATGGTATAAAAGAATCAAAACCATCATCACTACATCAAGACCTTGAAAAGTTGCACTAATAGTTGTTGTAATGTAATAACTGAATCACTTGGGAACTACCACGTTCCACCGACCCATGACTCGAAACCGTTCTTGGTTTTCATCTTGATCCCCCAGAGCTGGTTCCAGTATGGAAGTAGATTAGAGCTCCTAAGGTAAGGCTTCCCTAACTAGGAAATCAGATCTGAATCAGTTCTCATTATTCCTCTTAGGAAAATGTTCTCCAAGAACTCTCTTCAGAATAAACAAGTAGAAATAGTGATTCACCAGAAAGATGGAAGAGATCCCCAAGCCTCTATTTGGCTTGGGCCTTTATAGGTAGACTTTTAAGTCAAAGGGGTAGTTAAATCAAGAATCATTTTATTTCTTGATTTAACCCTTTTATTTAATACAGGCACTTTTAATATTTAACTTAGGAACTTTTAACTAGTTCCTATTTGGACCGTTGTAGGTATTATACGATTTAATTGTTTTTAAGTAATAATAATAATAAATGGAGCCTCTCTTTCTTTCTCATACTTTTAAATCTATTACTACGTTTACTTTTATACATACCATGTATTATATATATATATATATATATTATTTGTTAACATTTGTCTTTAGGTATCATATAACATGATCCCTAAACTTATGACACTTTCTTAATTAAGGCCACGAGGTAGGTGGTTAGGTATACTAGGATAGGCAACTATAAACATCCTTGCATGTTTGATTTCTTCGTATAACATGGTAGTTCTTTAGTACTTGATGAGATATATAAATTTAATATTTCATTTAATCACTTATAAAAAAGTCAGATCAGATCAATAATTTCACTTGACATCATTAATTCTTTTCAGTAACTCCTAGTGCTTATCAAAGACCGTACTCGACACTAAGCACATGGAATTACAAACTTAGTGCAATTCTAGAGCTCCTCACTCAACATTAATGCTAGGATGTACTTGTAGGATACACCTAGGGATACAATGGCCACGGATCCAATGTTCCAGAGCTTATGCTCAACATCAACTTGGAAGGCTCCAAGGCTTATGGAAAAATATTTGAATTATATTTTCATGTGCTTTGGAGCTTCCTTCTCAACACAAAGGTTTTCATATTTCATGTGTTCCATAGCTCCTCGCTCAATAGAACATAAACACTCATGTAATGGATACTCATGTGATCCAAAGCTCCTCACTCAACAAAAACATTTGAATACTCATGTGATCCAAAGCTCCTCACTCAACACAAAGTATCTCATTAATCATGTGCTTCAGGGTCCAGGCCCAACACATAAAATCATACATAAAACATCTGTAACTATGTTACACCCAATATATCAAAAAACTCATTATGTCCATATGCAGTGGGGTCCTAGTCCCAATATATCAAAAAAAAAATTTAAACATCAAAGTAACATCATAGTTAATGGAGCTTGTTCCCATAAGTGTTAGGTCAAAATTCAGGATATTACATACCTCCATGATTAGAAAAACATCGTCCCTAGTGTTCTAGAGACATAGAGTGAGATCATGAAACAAGTAGGGGTAAGCCTTTCTCATTGTTGCTTTATTCTCCAAAGTAGCTTCATTGGCTTTGAAGTGCTTCCATTGCACTTTTGAATGGAATATGGTCCGCTTCCTAAGATGCACCTCTCTCTTGTTCGATATATGAAGAGGTTCATTGGAAAACTTCCCTTCAGGTTCCAACCGTAGTAAGGACCAATCAATCACATGTTTAGTATCATAAACATATTTATTTAAAAATGATGCATGGAAAACATTATGGACTCTTCTGTGAGTGGGTAACGCTAGTTCATATGCCACTGGCGCTCTCTTGTCCAGTATCTCAAAGGGTCCAAAAAATCTAGGTGCTAACTTACCACACCTTCCCAAGATCTACAAGCTTTGTTTTTCTTTTAATTTCAAGTAGACATGGTCTCCTACTTGATAATCTTTATATTTTTATTTCTCATCCATGTATTTTTTTAGCGGCCTTGTGCTTATTTAAGGTTCACTTGGAATTTGGTAACCAATTTTTCCAAGTCCCTTAACAGGTCAGTCCCTAAAATGAGCAGATCCGTCGGGCTATCCCAAGTAACGGTTGTTCTACACTTTCGTCCATAGATTACCTCAAAGTGACTCACCTTGGTAGAAGTCTAGTATTCATTGTTATATGCAAACTCTGCAAGGTGCAGGTGATATTCCCACTTGGTGCGGTTGTTCATGACATACATACTAACAATGTCCTCTACGATCTGGTTTACCCTTTTTGTATGCCTGTCTATCTGCAGGTGATAAGAAGTACTAAAGTTCAACTGCATCTCTAATCAGGAGAATAAGGATCTCCAAACGTTTCTAGTAAAATTAGTGTCTCGATCAAAGATGATTTCCTTGGGTATCCAGTGCAATATAAATATATCCTCCAAGAAGATATTGGAAATGTGTACTTCCTTGTAGGTCGACTTCACTAGAATGAAGTGTGCTACTTTTTACAATTTGTCAACTACTACAAAGATACAATCATTTTGTTTATTATTCTTAGGTAGACTTGTGATAAAATCCAAACTAATGACCTCCCACTTCCATTCTGGAATTGTTGATGTAATTCTAACTTTGGAATGCATTCACTTGTATTTCTTATGTATTGTAACCCGATGTTTATTCCAGGATGTATTTGTAATGTACTTGAGTCATGTCAAACCTCAATGTTCCTATCAGGAGGTTCTATAATGTAAACAAGTCATGTCAAGTCATGGTGGGTAACCCTCCTATTGGTAAAGGGTTAAAGTCCCCGTAGTTTCGTGGCACTACGGTTATTAGAATCTCCTAGAGAAGTCAGCGCTATTTGGGTTTAGTCAAGTCGAGAATTAGTATAAATAGAGAGCTAGTGTCTCTATTTATTACACACTCAGTTGTAGTTCATAGTTGAGGAAGAAGAAGACACTGGGGAAAGGAAGAAAGAGGTTACTGCTGTCGGGAGGTCATCTTACTATTTTGGGGTTTTACTTTTGGTGATGATTCTATCTCTGAGGAAGTTGCGGGGTTTTCTCCATTTATGGTTTCACCAAGGAAAAACACTGTGTTCATTGTCTCGTGTGTTTGATTGTTGTGCCTGTTATTCTCTCAATTAAAGATCCTAATGTATTGTTAGCTTAATGATAAAAATCTAACATGGTATCAGAGCAAACCTGAGAAGAAGACACTGTGCAGCTATGGGAACTAGGGATTCCTACTTTGTGGATCTATTTCCACATATTTTTAACAAAAGAAGGTTGGAATAACTCTCCTCCCTAGTGTGCATATTTATTTCGAAGAACAATCCAATTCTAAGGTTTTTTAGTTTTGGACCTGACACTGCTACCAGAAATTAGGGCTTTCCACAGAAGTGAAATTTTTCAGTGAGCCCAGGCCTGGATTGATATCCTCCTTAAAATTGAAATTAGGGATCAACATCAAATCATTTGGTTGGAGAGAACTCTGGAAAAGCAAAACCCTAATCTACTCCTAAACCAACACTACAGAATTTCAACTCCAAATCCAGATCCGACATCTTGACCTGGTAAGATCTAAATATTTTGTATTTCCATTTGAGGTTCTCAATTAATATGTCTCATCATACCAATCTTGATGAAAATCTTAAGGGAGCTGATAACTTCCGAGCCTGGAAGTATAGGATCTCCTTGGTCCTAGAAGAAAATGAGTCGGACTCCTATATCAATGAGGAGGTTCCAATTATAGAAGGAGATGAGGCTAAGGCCTTACATAAGAAAAAGTTGGTTATGGAAAAGAGGATTATTACTGATTCAATAAAAGATCACCTCGTACCACAGGTGTCTTCCCTAAAGACACATCAAGCTATGTTTGATTCTCTAACCAAATTGTTTGAAGGGAAGAACATAAACAGGAAGATGACTCTGAGAAACCAACTGAAGAATGTAAAGATCCAGAATGCTGAGGCCATCCAGTCTTACTTTACAAGGGTATCTCAGATCAAGGAACAACTGGAAGCAGTAGATGAAGAAGTGGAGAATGCAGAGATAGTGATGACCACCTTGAATGGACTCCCTAGATCATGGGACTCTTTCATTCAAGGGATCTATGCCAGAAAGAAGTTATTCAAGTTCAGAAGACTATGGGAAGAATTCTCTCAAAAAGAAGCTCGAATAGCTGCTTGAGAAGAAAATATGGGAAGTGAATATCAAGATTTCACAACCCACATCAACAAAACCATAAGGGTCCGTCATCACTCCAAAGGTAAGATCTCACTCTGTAGAAGAGATCTGTCTACTATTAGATGTTACACATGTGATGAGAAAGGTGACTTATCCAAATACTTCCCTAACAAAGGGAACTCAAAGAATAAAAAGAGAAACAAGAGAAGACATCATGCTCATGCTGCAGAGGATGATGAAGCTTCCACAAAGAGAATCAGACAAGAAAGTGATTCTTCAAGTGATGAAGAATATGGTCTGATCTCCACTCTCATGGGAACTAATTCACATGGAAGCAATGATTGGCTCATAGACAGTGGTGCTTCCAAGTACATGACGAGATTCAAAGAATTATTTGTGAAACTATCTGAACATGAGTCACCACAGAAGGTGAAACTTGGGGTTGACTACCAGTATCCAATAAAAGGTAGTGGTGAATCCTCCTATAAACTAGACTCTGGAAAGTCTATGAATATGAAAAATGTATTGTTTGTACCTAGACTAAAGCAGAACCTCCTTTCCATATCTGCATTGGATGCAAAAGGAATGAGGTTTTCTTTTGTAGATGGCCAAGTTCTTATGTGGCCAAAGGGAAAGACTTTTGAAAATGCAATATTGATTGGGGAATAAGAAGGAGGTCTATACAAATTGAAGGGTCAACCAGAACAAGCATTGGTTCATGACTCAGTAGAACCAAATGAACTTTGGCCTAGAAGGCTTGCACATGTGAATTATAGGGTACTACCACTTGTAAGCAAAGCTATTGAAGGTCTTCCAGAAATTCAAGCAAAACATGATGGGGTCTACAAAGGATGTGCGAAAGGAAAGAACACAAAGAACACATTTCCAAGTAGCGAGAGCAAAGCAAAAGGAATCTTGGAAATCATCCACTACGATGTATGCGGTCCAATGTCATCAAGTTATCTAAGGGAGTATGTATACTATGTTTCTTTTATTGATGACTTTTCTAGGAAGACATGGATTTACTTCATGAAGAACAAAAATGAAGTATTCAACAAGTTCAAGGAATTCAAAGCCTTGATCGAGAACCACACTGAAAAGAAGATCAAGACTTTTCGATCAGATAATGGCAGAGAATTCACTTCAAATGAATTCAAATATTTATGCAAAGACTCAAGGATTAAGAGGGAGTTGGATACTCTGTATAATTCACAACAAAATGGGATTGCAGAAAGGAAGAATAGAACTATCATGGAAGTTGAAAGAGCAATGCTTCATGATGAATATATTCCTATGCAGCTATGGGCCAAAGCCACCCAAACAGCAGTGTATGTACAGAACCATACTCCACACAGAGTACTCAAGAAAAAGACACCTCAAAAAGTATTTCCCAGAAAGAAACTAGAAGTCAGCCATCTCAGAATATTCAACTGTCCAGTGTACATACAAATTCCAAAAGAGAAGAGAACAAAATTCGATCCCTCAGGAAAGAAGGGTATATTTGTGGGATACTCTGAAAGCTCAAATGATTACAGAATATACTTCCCAGGATTCAAAAATACCAACATCAATAGGGATGTAACATTTGATGAAGACTTATCTTACAACAAATCTAGAAAGAGACCTATTGAAGAACCTGAAGAAGCAGAAGCACCCAGAACTCATGATACAACCATGAATGAAGAAACTCAAGTAGAAGATCGATAATTTGAAGAACCACGAGAACCTGTAGATCCACCTCAGGAGAAGAATCCTCATAAGAGGAAATCTTCTTGGGTACAGGAATCCATCCAAGGTGCGGAAAGATATGGGGCTCCAGAAGAGAATCATAGAGAAATAAAGAGGAACAGATCCTACTCCGGATATGTAGCATTATTATGTGATTTCATCAATAAAGAACCTTCCAATTATGAAGATACAACATAACAGAAAGAATGGAAGGATGCTATGATCGAATAATATCAATCAATCACAAAGAATGATGTTTTGGATGTTGTCCCAAGACCAGAGGGGAAGTTTGTCGTAACATCCAAATGGATCTACAAGATCAATCATGCTGTAGATGGTAGCATTGAAAAATATAAAGCAAGATTTGTTGCTCATGGTTTCTCCCAGAAAGAAGGAATAGACTATGAAGAAACTGTTGCACCAGTAGCCAGATACACTTCCATCATATCAATACTTTCTCTGGCTAAAGTAATGAAATGAAAGATACACCAAATGGATGTCAAGACTGCTTTCTTGAATGGTGTAGTAGAAGAGGAAGTGTATGTAGAGAAACCACTTGGTTTTCAGACAAATGATAGGGAGTCTCATGTGTGTAGATTGAAGAAATCCCTGTACGTCTTGAAACAGGCACCCAGGACATGGTACGCAAGAATTGACAGCTTCCTATCCTGTTTGGGATTTACCAAGAGTAAAGCATATTCCAACCTTTACTACAAGGTTGAAGATAGCAACCCGGTGATGCTCCTACTATATGCAGATGATCTGTTTGTAACAAGTATGGATGGGTTGATTGCGGATACAAAGAGGAAGCTTGTTGTCAAGTTCAAAATGAAGGACTTGGGTATGATGCATTACTTTCTAGACATGTAGGTGTGGCAGAATGTAGATGGAATATTCCTTCGACAAGGGAAGTATGTAGTAGATATCCTGAAGAGATTTAGGATGATGGACTGCAAGGCATTAACCATGCCTATGACATCGAACCTGAAGCTATTGAGTGATGCTTCATCAGAGTCGGTTGATGCCACGATGTATTGTTAGATGACTGGGTCCTTTATGTACCTGACGAACATGAGACCAGATATTTGCTTTACTATGAACACCTTGAGCCAATTCTTGATAGACTCGAGACATGTTCACTTGATTGCTGCAAAGCATATTTTGAGCTACCTGAAGGCTACGGTTGATTATGGGCTCAAGTATAAGACTGATCAAAGGATTAACCTAGAGGGTTATGTTGATTCAGATTGGGTAGGTAGTGCCATCGATAGGAAGAGCACTTTAGGGTGTTGCTCCAGTATGGGATCAAGTGTGATCTATTGGTTTAGTAGGAAGCAATCCTATGTGGCATTGAGTACAGCTGAAGAAGAATATGTTGCATCCTGTTCAGCTAGTTGTGAGGCAGTATGGATGAGGAAGCTATTGTCTAGTTTATTTGATCTCTAGTTAGATTCTACCTATATATAGTATGACAACCAGAGTTGTGTGAAGTTGTCGGAGAACTTGGTGTTCCATGACAAATCGAAGCATATCGAGATCAAGTATCACTATATCAGGGATATGGTGTAGAGAGTAACAGTGAATCTCCAGTATGTTGCGATGGATGAACAGATAGCTGATGTGTTGACTAAGCCATTGGCTAGGGTGAAGTTTGAGTACTTCAGCAATAACCTTGGTGTTCTCTAGATAAAGATTTCACCCAAGAGGAAGTGATGTGTCCGTGTTGTGCCCTTCTGACATGGTGAGAGGATTGGTTCCTTCCATGGTCAGATGCAAGTGCTATTCCTTTTCGACATGGTGAGAGGATTGGTTCCTTCCATTGTTAGATGTATGTGATGATTCCACATCCAACGTGAAAAAGGGCTAGCTCCGTGAAGACACATCTAGTATGAAAAAGGACTAGCTCTGTGTAGATCCCACATCTAGTATGAAAAAACAACTACCTCTGTGATGACACATCTAGTATGAAAAAGAACTAGCTCTGTGTAGATCCCACATCTAGTATGAAAAAGGTCTAGCTATGTGAAGACTCATCTAGTATGAAAAAGGACTAGGTCTGTGTAGATCCCACATCTAGTATGAAAAAGGACTAGCTCTGTGAAGACTCATCTAGTATAAAAAAGGAATAGCTTTGTGTAGATCCCACATCTAGTATGAAAAAGGACTATCTCTGTGAAGACTTCTCTAGTATGCAAAAGGACTAGCTCTATGTAGAACCCACATCTAGTATGAAAAGGGAATAGCTCTGTGAAGACTCATCTGGTATGAAAAAGGACTAGCTCTGTGTAGATCCCACATCTAGTGTGAAAAAGGACTAGCTCCGTGAAGACTCATCTGGTATGAAAAAGGACTAGCTCTAGGTGGATACCACATCTAGTATGAAAAAGGACTATCTCTGTGTGATGATACATCTAGTATGAAAAAGGACTGGCTCTGTAGATGTACATCTAGCATGAAAAAGAGTTGGCTCTGTAGAAGTTCCTATGACAAGAAGAATCAAGAGATAGCACCCGTGATGAGTAAGTGATGATGATCCAGTAGTGATGATCTAGATCGAGTGATGATCCAAATCAAGTGATGATGTCCAGTCATGATCTAGATTGAGTGATGATCTAGATCTAGTGATGATGTCCAAAGGTGATCCAGATCGAGTGATGATCCAGATCCGATGATGAAGATGACTTGAATATGAATAAGACCTGAAGATGAAGATGACTTGTATTTCTTGTGTATTGCAACCCGATGTTTAATCCGAGATTTATTTGTAATGTACTTGAGTCATGTCATACCTCGATGTTCCTATCGGGAGGTTCTGTAATGTAAACAATTCATGTCAAGTCATTGTGGGTAACCCTCCTATTGGTCAAGTGTTAAAGTCCCCACAGTTTCAGGGCACTAAGGTTATTAGACTCTCCTATAGAATTCAGCCCTAGTTGGGTTTAGTCAAGTCGGGAATTAGTATAAATAGAGAGCCATCCTCTCTATTTATTACACACTCACTCGCACTCAGTTCTAGCGCATAACTGAGGAAGAAGAAGACACTGGGGCAAGGAACAAAGAGGTTACTGCTGTCGAGAGATCATCTTACTATTTTGGGGTTTTTCTTTTGGTGCTGATTCTATCTCTGAGGAAGTTGCGGGGATTTCTCCATTTATGGTTTCCCTGAGGATAAACACTATGTTTATTGTCTCTTGTGTTTGATTTCTATGCTTTTCATTCTCTCGGTTAAAGATCAATGTATTTCTAGCTTAATGATAAAAATCTAACAGGAATGGGTAATGGCTGCAGCAACCCCGAAGGATGTTGTTTCTAGACTTTGGCCAGCTGACATTCTTGAAATTTCATGATAAACAATGCTATGCCATCCTTTAACTTAGGCCAGAAAAAGTGTCTCTTAACAGCGGATATCATCTTTTGATATACTAGATGCACCGAGTAGGGTGTCTGATGAAATTTTGTGAGGATGCTAGACCCAATGTCTGCTCCTTCCAAAACATACAATTTGTTCTTGGACCATAGCAGTCCCATTTCATCTACCTTGTACTCTTTTTATTGTTTAAACAACCTGTATTCTTGGACTTTGTTGAGGATTTCTACATAGAAATGATCAACTCTGTTGGTCGCTCTAATCCTCTCATGCAAATCTGAATCAGATTGACTTAAAGTCACCTCATATATCATATGAGTTCGTCGGCTCAAAGCATCAACAATCTTGTAATATTTTCCCTTTATATGCTTTAGCTTGAAATGGTACTCACTAAGGAAATCCAAGAATCTAGATTTCTTGCCATTCAGATCTAGATGCTCAAATAAATATTTCAGACTCATATTGTCTATCTTTAGAAGGAATTTCCTTCCCATGAGGTAGTGCCTCCACATCTTAAACGCATGGATGATGGCTTCTAACTCAAGATCGTATGTAGGGAAGTTATGCTTATGTTCCTTTAACTTTTGCGATTCATAAAATATCGCGTAATCATTCTGCAAGAGGAATCCTCCGAGCCCTTCCTTGCTTGCATCTGTGTAAACAACGAAATCCCCATCGGGATCCACAATGCATAGTATCGGTGCGGTTGTCAAAATTTGCTTGATCTTTTAAAAAAATTCCTCACACTTGGTTGTACATAAGAACTTATTTTCCTTCTTTTGTAAAGTGGTCATGGGACAAGCTATTTGTTGAAATATTGTAACTTTGAAGAATATTCTATATGTATTTTTTGTGGTCCTCAATGTTCCTACTAGGAGAATTACTTGTATTTATTTATACCCCAATGTTTCTAATCAGGAGAACTAATAAGATTCATGAGGAAGTCCCCTCCATTGTAAGTCGGTTCATTAGTACCCCAATTTTGGTTACTCGAGCCTAGATAACTGAACAAATTATTAAGTGAACAGAAGAGGTGAGATGCTTCTCATTTGAGACACACACACTCGCTTGTGTAGTGCATGAGAGAGAGAGAGAGAGAAATAGATATGGCTGGAGAAGAAGGAGGATCAGTCTTTTGGGTTTCACCTTTTATCTTTTTGGGGCATCTATATTGAGGAAGCTTTTACTGGGTTTTTCCCTTTAGGGTTTTCCCAAGATAAATATGTGTCGTTCTTGTGATACTGTTTCTTTCATCTATCCTGTTTATATGATTTTGTTATGAAATTGAAATTAAATGCTGATGATCTAGCTTAGAATATGGAATTTTAACACTATTCATGAGAATTTCTCAATGAACTTTTGATAATATCCATATAATCCCGAAAAGGATCTAATGTCGGTGACACTAGTAGGGGTAGGACAATCTTCTATGGATTTAATATTTTCTGGGTCCACATCTATCCCTGGCTCAGATATGATGTGACCTAAGTACAATGTATGTGGTTTGTAAAAATCACATTTACTAAACTTGGCATAGAGTTGGTGTTCCCGCAACACCTGTAGCACTATGCGGAGGTATTCCTCATGCTCCTCTTTACTGTCAAAGTAAACTAGGATCTTGTCTATAAATACCAACACAAATTTATCCAAATATTTACTGAATATAGTGTTCATCATACACATAAAGTTCATGGGTGCATTCGTCAACCCGAACGGAATTACTACAAACTCGAAGTGACCATACCTCAAACGAAAGGTGGTTTTGTGAATTTCCTCATTGTGAATCCATACCTGATGTCACCCATATCACCGACCAATATTTGAAAATATCTTGTCTCCTCCTACTTGATTGAACAAGTCATCGATTGTAGGGAGTGGGTATTGGTTCTTGATAATCATTTTTTAAAGATGACTGTAATCGATGCACATCTACATCGTACCATTTTTCTTCTTTACAAAAAGTATCAGTGCTCCCCAATGGGACACACATGGTTGGATATATCCTTTCTCTATCAATTCCTACAACTACAATTTTAGTTCCACAAACTCTAGTGCACTCATGTGCTAAGGGGATTTTGAAGCCGGAACTGATCCCAGTGTTAGTTCTATGGAAAAGTATAGGTCTCGTTTCAGAGGTAACCCTTGGATTTTGTCAGGAAATATGTCCTTAAAATCTAAAAGAACTAGAAATTTCTCTATGTTGTGTTATCTATCAGCTTCTATGTCTTGGATTTTTTATGCAAACAGCTTGCAACCTTTCCTAATGCACTTCTTTGCATGTAAAAAATATATCTTCCTTACAAAAAACTTTCTTTGATAGGCCTTGAATCTTTACTTGACTCCCTTGGTGATCTGTACACACGATTGACTTGTCTAAGCAATCTAGCATGACATGGTGTTGTTCCATCTAGTCCATGTCGATAAGTATATGATATGATCCTAAGGGTAGGGTGTTCATGTTTACTCTAGTAGGAAAACCATTGGGGTTGACCTCATAATTTTTAACTATTTCCAAAACTTTGTGTTTCATACCTGGCTAATTGCACCAGCCAAGGTTTATCATGTTGAACTTTTCCTAGTTTGCATACATCAAAAATTTTAGGTGATCAATAGCTTTGAAAAGATTCAGGGTCAATTAGTATTGAAATAGAAGTGTTTAAGATCTTACATTCTATCTCAACCATAGTATCCTAATGGTATTCGTGTCAGACATCCAAGGATGCATAAATCCGTGGTGTTTCAACTATGTCCTCTACTGTTGGTTCTTCGTGTATGTTTTGGAAGACCGCATTGGTATTATTCCTACAGTCCTCACCGGGACTTCACTTCGNCAATACCTGCAATATATTGGTTCAATTTTTAATAATTTTAAAACCCACAATATGAACTAACGTGATAGGATATTGGTCAACAAGTGAAGCCCCCGTGACAGTCCTACACATAATGAGGCCCTTGGAATTTAGAGCATTTAACTTGTAGCGGAGAAACATTGGCTCCCCCATTTGTTGCTGGCTTGTTACCATTTGGAGCTGGTACATATGGATTTGTACCTGATTTGTTGAAGTTCTTGTTGGCTAGAAAAATATTGTTGTTATGTTTTCTGTACGGTGGCGGGTTAAATTTTGGTTTGTGGTTATTGAATAAGATCCTAGACCTGTCTCTGCTTATGTTAAGGTTATCTTTCCTCAATTGTTTATGCTTGTAGAAAAGCCTAGCTTTATGTAAGGTGGCATCAAATGTTTTAGGCATGTCAAATTCAATCCTCTACCAAAATTTGGGAGGTAGACATCCTAAAAATTGTTGTATTTTTACTTTCTCATCCTTGATGTAGGGTACATAATGCAACATATCCAAAAAACTTTTAATAAAATCATCCATAGTCATGAATCCCATACGTAACTCTTGAAACTCTATAAATTTTTTTTTAAAGAACCTCTCTGACATGTATTCTCTTGGAAAATATTACGAAATTTACTCCATCGTATTTCTGTTAACTCATCTTTCTTGGTATGCTTCAAGTTTCTCTACCATCTAACTACTTTTCCATTTAAGTTATAGATGGCTAGACGAGATTTCATCTCACTAGAGTAGTTATGAAGTACGGAATTTTTTCTCATTCCCAACAACCACTCTTCAGCTTTTTCCCCGTATTCATCTCTCTTTCATAGGTCGGGGATTTTATTTTTTGAAACTCTCCCTGAATATTGTCATCATTTCTTAGTTTCTTTCTGGATGGGGGAAGAGAATCATCACTAGAAATAGTATGATAATCTCCTTCTGGAGGTTCAGGGGTATGCTCTTCTTTTCCTTCTTCTCTTGGGATGCTGGCCCATTTATGATAAAATTCTTTCTTGAACATGTTTGTGGAATGAGTGGGTTTTCCCTGTGGGATTCTTCCTATCATGTTTTGCGGCAATGGTTCATTAATTGATTGATGTTCCTTTCTTTCATTCAAATTATCATCTATGAAACTCTGCAAGTCTACTTGGAGACTTTGTATGGTTTTAATTAGATCAGAATTGAGTTCCACCATCATTTCTGCTTCCTGGGTGGCGGTATTCAACATCCCTTGCCGGTTGTTATCTTCTTCAATGTTCATGATCTGAACTTGTTCTTTTAAGATCCTATAATTGCAAATTTTTAATAAGACGAAATTTTTTTATGCATTAACAAAATTTAAAAAATACTTTATTTTGCTTGCAACGAATGTATGGTACAACCATTTGGTGTCTTAGTGTTGAAATTGGGCTTTGATACCACTTGTAATGTCCCAAAAAATTAAATTTGTTTTTATTAGGTTAGCTATTTACTGCTTAAACTAGACATTATGTAACATTGTGGAATGTGTCATACTGTAATATCCCAAATTTTGGACCTAACACTTATAGGCATGAGCCTATTGATTATGATGTTATCTTGATATTTTATTTTGATATATTAGGTCAAATACCCCACTCCTTATGAACATGATGATTTGTTTTATATATTGGGAATAAGCCAATTCTTGATGATATATATATGCTTGTTTGTTTTGGGCATGGACCCAGAAGCAAATGATTGATGAGATGTATTTTGTTGAACGAGGAGCTCTAGAGCACATAGGTAATGAATGTTTTGTGTTGAGTGAGGAGCTCTGGAGCACATGGGTAATTAATATTTTGTGTTTAGCAAGAAGCTCTGAAGAACATGAGTACTTACATTTGTGTTGAGCAAGAAGCTCTAGAACATATGGAAATATAATTGAAAGTGTTGGGCATAAGCCCTAGAGCCTTCCATGTTGATGTTGAGCATAAGCTCTAGAGCATCAGATCCTTGGCCATTGTATCCCTAGGTGTATATTACAAGTACATCTTAGCATTAGTGTTGAGCAAAGAGATCTGGAATTGCACTAAGTTTGTAAATCCTTGTTTAAGCATTGAGTATGGGATTTGGTAAGCAGTAGGAGCTACAGAAAAGAATTCAACAATTTTCGAGTGAAAAAGACTCAAGAAAAATATTGATCTCATCATAATTATTTATAAGTGATTAAATGAAATTTCAAATTTCTCTATTCTCATCAAGTATTGAAGAACTACCATGTTATATGAGGGAATCCAACCTGCAAGGATGTTTAGAGTTTCCTATCCTAGTAGACCTAATAATCTACCTATTTGACCTTATTGAAGAAGTGTCATAAATCTAGGGATCATGGTATATGATGCCGAAAGAGAAATGTTGAATAAGATGGTTGACCTTCTAGAATAAAAGCTAGTTGAATTAGGAAAGGGTTCACATTATATGTTCTAACCCTATGTGTTTGATTTTTGTTTAAATATTACAGGGTTTAGATTTTAAATTATAACCCTACACTGCACTTTACTTCTTATCCCATATTTATCCAAGGTTACTCATTTAGTTTACTTCTACAAGTTTTAACTCATTTATAAATGTTTATCAAGGGTTTTGCGCCCTAGTTTTATTCCTGTATTACTTTTACTATTGAAACCATGTTAATTGCAAACTAGGTTTTATTATAGATCTATTACATATCTGTTCTTTGGCCTATATACTCTACTGACTGATTTAATTTGTTAGAAGAGCCATGCTTGAATAACTATTAGTTCAGATCTATGCTTCCATTAAAACCTAGATTTAATTTAGTATCATCTACTTCTAATAACAAGAAAACTAAGTAAGAATACTATTGGTATATAACCAGTAAAATATTGGTGGATATATATATATATATAAACACACACACACACTAATAGTTGTAAAATAGAATTATAAGTTATGAGCACCATATTAAATCTAAGAAAAAAATCAAAAAAGACCTTTCAAGATCTGCATAACTAAATATATGCTAAATACCAAACCATTCCTATTAAAATAACATCATCATAAGAAAATAAATAGAGCAAGTATTGAGACCATTCATTGGTCTAAAGATCAAGTTCCTTTTTCTACATTAAATCCACAACTCTATAATATTATAAAAATGCACCATAAGAATCACATCCACAAGTTACAAGGCCCGAATAAAATTCACATTATAAGTTATACGCAGTAATCATATAAATAATCCCTTCCTTCGTTTCATATAAAAAATTAAAACCATGTAATTGCATTAAGGTCGTAGGAGCGAATCCTATAGACAACCATTGCCATTTTCACTTACATAAACTATGATGGCCTTTGTATTAACATCTATAGTAAACATTAATACACAAGAACCAATTTATAAACCTCATCATAATATTATACACAGTTCAAGTAATTACACAAGATATGGTAGGAATAAAATCCTATGGGCACTTAAGCCCCAAATCACAACTGTCCATATATTACAACCCATTGTATCAACAACGACCAGGATTTGAATCCTGTAGAGTCATTCTACATTTATCAAGGCCACACTATACACAAAGTGTATGTGGGTTTTAACATTAAAATAAATTCACTACAGCGAGGTTGTCAAAACCTCATCCTTTTGCACAACACATTGTATCCCCATCCCCATCAATAAAATATACAATCAAGTAACTAAACCATTTTTTTGAATGCGTGGAAAATATGTCAATGACAACTGCAATAAGGTTTTTTGCAATGCATGGTTTTATACCCACGACCATAATACTTGCTCTATGTTACACATTAATAATTAACACAGTAAAAGCATACACCCATCTAAGCTATCGCAACAACCATGGAGAGTGATCATGCCATACATGGCATGGACTGAAACCATATGCTGTCAAAATATTACAGCTAATATAATAAATGGGAGAATTTATACACAAACTATCCACGAAAGAGAATGCCACATAAAACCCAAGTGTAGTAGCATCAAACATAGTATAATTTTATATGAATAGTAATTACACAATCATAGTCAAGTTTACATAGTCGAGTTCCATCGGACATGGCACCATTGCCAGCTATGGTGTTTCCACTGTGTACAAAATAAAATTCAAAACCCTGAAATTTCATTAACATAATTTATACACAGAGCCTTCCAAGGCACTAAGTTTCTCTCCACAAACAAATTTCATAATATTTATAAAAAAACCAAGTCCTTATAAAACAGACCCAAAGGCCAATGTTTTCCCATAACTTAAACCCCAACCATGATAAGCTAAAAACCTAGTCTTAAAGCCAATAAATGGTGAGTATCAACTTGATTAGCAGGCTTACCATAATGGTAATGCTAACCCAGGGCTCACAGTCATGCTACGACCCTTAAAAATCCTCATCGCCCTGTCACCTCCAACCACAAAATATTCAATGGATGAGAAGTATGATATCCTAAGAAAAAAAACAATCAAACAACAATAATTTGAAACCAACGAAGCCATACCTTTGTTAACCTAGAAGTCCCCTTCACCCACTGTGCAAAGCCGAGACCAAACAACCAACAAATAGAACAAAATGACAAGCCCATCGTGGAGCCAAACCTTATGCTGGGGCTGCCACAACCCCCAATATGCATTAATGGGACCATTCTGGTGTCCATTATCAGTGCTAAACCCACATCTCTATAGTTTGTAAACGACACAATATTGTTTGCCACCTTTTCCATTGCATAGTGTTAAAACCCCAATGTGTAACGTTTAGACCATGTTATATATACACCACTCCAAAGTCTAATGCATGGTATAAAGCGTTATATGCATCGTGTACAATAGGCTCTAAGCCTTAAACCTTTGCTTATCATTTTCCATAGGCAATAAGCTTAGAGCCATGGCATATGAAATATTCCATAATAAAATTATTTTTCATAAATTCAAAGATTTGGTCTTTAACTGAGGTTTCTAAACCTTTCAGAAGTAACAAAATACATGTAAATACTTTTAATAAGATAAACATAAAATACAAATAGGTTAAGATATCAACAAATCGATCAGTACCATATAATGAATAATAAGAGCCACTTAGATAATCAGTCTAGGTCTTAAAAGCAATAATCATGGTAATTAACTTATCACTAAACCAAGTCTATAACGAGTGATAATAAAAATCAGTAGGTGTTGCTAGCCGCGAGGGTAAGCACACCTGCACTCAAACAAGTTAAGAGTTCCTTAGTTCAAACTAAACTATGTAATCCTGCTAGACAAGTAGAAACTTTACTTCTCAGTCAGTTACATCAGAGAACTAGCCCTGCCACTCTGCCCACTTTGGTCCCAAGAACAAAGTTAAGTTAGAATATGTACATAATAAGTAAACTCATGTTGGTAATAAATAAGTGCATAATCAAAGTAGCTACACATACACAACAATGTATACACATGAGAATAGCTTATTAATCATATTTACAACATCATAATGTAAAATACAGTAACAAACATAACTGAAAAAAAGAAGGTAAAACATAAGAACAACTTATGATAAAAAAGTGGTACATTTAGTGTACATTATATTCGAGAAGTCCAATAATGTCCATGCCTAGGTAATTTATATTGGCTTGATAAAAAAAATTATTTTCAATTTTTGGGGACATTACACGTACTTTGATTAATGTGTTGTATTGTCATAAGTTGTTCTTATGTCTTGCTTTTATAATTTAAGATGTGGTTATTGATGTAGTGCTTATATTGTTGTGATGTTAATTACTATCGTGTTCTATGGTTACAGATTTATATGTACGTTAGTTATTTCAATTGTATATTCAGTGGTTATAAAGTTTGATTACTGTTGTATAAACAATTATGAGTTAACTTGTTATTGAAAAAATGGTGGAGTGGCGAGACTTGTTTCCCTCCTAAACACCTGAGAGGTAACTGTTTCTACTTGTCACATCGGGGATTACTTGGTTGTCATTGAAATAATAAATTTCGTTCCTTGTCTTGTGTAAGTGCACTTGACGATAGAAAGTGCTTGTAGAAGCTCAAAAAGAGATACTTCCCGTTCGTCACTAGCGCTTAGTTTGGACGATGAGGGACTTACAGTCCTATCCTAGTGATTACTATAACTATTGTTAGTTGATATTTACACAAGGCTGGATGTTTCATTAGACTATGTTGTATGAGTTACCATTATTGATGTTACAGACTTTACAACAGTGTTTTAATTACTACTATATATATTATTTACAATGTACATTTTCTATATGGTATTAACACTTGGTATCTTGGTTTGTGTTTTCATATGGCCTCGGTGTATTAATTTAAAACCTTATCATATCCCTTCCATGGAATATTTCATATGCCATGGACCATGTCTAAACCCTATGTCTCTGATGAACATATTACATGGCATGTTGATTAAACATGGCTCTTTGTTATAGGGTTGCATAAAATATATGCTATGGATTTTTATTTATGCTGTTGGAGGCCGAGGTGGCGACATTAATGCACATTGGAATGGGCGGGCATCAAGATTAGGTCTTGGGCTCTCGTGTTAGGTTGGTTCATTCGCAGCATGGATGTGTGAGCTTTTCCTCTACATTCTGTGGTGGCGTGAAGCTCAGGAGGTTGGCTGTGAGGGAAGGTGCATATCTACTCTGGTTTAACAACGTTGTTTTGTTTGTTTAGTTGTGTTTCAATGCGTACTCGTGATGGTGGTATTTGTCTTGTGTTGCAGGTTGTAGGGTATGAAGAAATCATGGGTCGTGGGTCACCTAGAAGACATCACCATACCCTATATGGGTAGCTCGTTCTGTATAAGTCTAAAACGTGTCCCTCTCTTGTGCTTTTTTTTTGTGATAGAGTTAAATCCCATTGTGGGTTTGAATGTATGGCTCTGGTTTTAATGATCATGAAATAGAAGGGACTATTTGTAAAATAACATGTGTTAGCATCAGAGATGAGTCCAAGACTTGGGGTTTAAGTTGGGGTTTTAGTGCCTTTGGTTCAGGACTTAATGTATTTAGGATTTTTTCTTAAGGATGCTCTATGTAGTATTAATTCCTTGGTGAGCATTCCCAGTCTCTATGAAATGTAAATGTGTTTATGTGGGTTATGGTGACAGCACCATTGCTTGCAATGATGCAAGGTTGGGGTTATATGACTATGCAATTTCTTACTTGGTTTTAATGGATGATATGTACAACATTTATACTCTGTATCTTTATTGGTTGTTTATTTACATCATTTTCATACTGTCGAATCGTAGGTATAATTCATATTCTTTGGAATTAGTTTGACTTTGTGTGATTCAAAATTCTGAGTTTGAGTTCTTTATGGATTTGTTAACTGTGGTGGTTGTTCTTTGGATCCATATCATAGATGGAAATGGAATTCCTACCATTAGAGATGTGACTATGTGTTGGTTAAATGACTTATCATTTTTATGTTTGATTGGTGGTTAATGAATACTCTAAGTATAAGAGCCATGGATGTGGGTATAACCCTTCAATGTGTGTTGTTTTTATTTGCATAGCATTGAGAGGATTGTAGTGTTGGTGTTAATGTTTAAATGGTTGGTTTTATGTAAAGGGCCTAGGGGCATGTAATATTGACAATGCGTAAATTTATTTGGGTTTTTCGACATCTGTGTAGAGATTAGATATAAATGATTTACAACCTGTGTATTTATAATAGCATGGTTTAATAGTTGAAAACGATACAAAGTGTTGTAGAAATAATAATGAATCCTACAAGATTCAATATGGTGACTTGTAAATAAAAGGACTGAACAAGAATTGATCCTGTGTTGCTAGGGTTGTAAATGTTTATAAATGTATGGGTTTGTTTGGGCATTAATGCCTACATGAATTGATCCTACGAAGTATGTTTACTTATACTACGTTTTAAAAGAGTTTTGTGCATAGCATTATATTTGATTTTATTATGAAAGATATGGATGTAGGTTTATTTTCGTAGATGTAGTTGGTATATTAATTATGTGGTTTGGTTTATTACTTCAGACCATTAGATGGTTTTGATAGCTGGACTGTTTTGTCATTTTGATTTGTTACTTGATTATGGTTCTGTTTATATTTAAATAATAGAATGATTTGTTTTCTTAAGTTATACTATACTTTAATTAAATATGTTTTATAATTATGATCTATTTATAGTTTCTATCTAATTAGTCCTTTTTCTCCTAAATATAGTTATGCTCGCAATATGAAATCTTCCAGTAGAGTCCATAGGTAAAATAAACCTATAGAATGTGTTTAGAGTAATTTGTAGATCATAGGTGAAACAAGTTTAACCTATGAAATAAATGCAAAACTAAGTATAGAAAAAATAATCCCTAAATAATTCTTAGAGAGGAAATAATTTCAGACATAGTGTTAGAAATATAACATAAACCCTTAAATACTCTAACGGGGTATAATTTCAGACATAGGGTTAGAAATATAACATAAACCCTTAATTATTCTAACAATAAGTATACTTGATAATGGAATGGATAAACATCAAGAACCTCATACTTGTATGGTGAAGCTATCCCAATGGCTAAAAATATGCACACTTAATTACCCAACATTAACAAATTCATAGATAGATCTGACCTCTCTATAGATAACTAAATCACTTCGGAACTACCACGTTCCACCCAACCATGACCTAGAACCGTTCGTCGTTTTCATTCGAATTCCCCCAAGCTGGTTCCAACATGCAAGTAGCTTAGAGATCTCAAGGTAATCCTTCCCTAACAGGGATATCAGATCTGAATGAGTTCTCCTTTTCCTCTTAGGAAAATGTTCTCCAAGAACTCTCTTGAGAATAAACAGGCATAAATAATGTTCTCAAGAACTCTCTTGAGAATAAACATGGAAGAGATCCCCAAGCCTCTCTTTGGATTGGGTCTTTATAGGAATAATTTTTAGTCAAAGGGGCAGTTAAATCAGGAATCATTTGACTTCTTGATTTGACCCTTTTATTTAATTTAGACACTTTTAATATTTAACTTGGGAACTTTTAACTAGTTCCTATTTAG